>CM024242.1:53208787-53313457 GCA_013421045.1 Propylea japonica
AAAATCACACTCTTTCTACGCTAATAGGCTCAAGTCGATAAGATAATAATAGAATTTATTTTCAGAATTATCTCAGTTGACAAAGTGAAAACAAGTCAAATAAAAAATCAACATTCATCTATAGTAAAAGGGATTACAAACATATTACTCTTTGCTCTCCCAGTTTATCCCCCAATTTAAATGGGAAGTTAGATGATCTGAGGAATCTGATCATTACCCAATAAATATTCACACACTGGATATCGAGATTGCAGCCCGCATATGTTCAAGGATTTAGGAAATGGAACATTGATGGCGCTGATTGGCAAGGGTATTCTGAAAAAGTGGATGAAGAGCTTAATAAATTCGAGATATAAAGGCCATTTCATATGAAAATTTCATGTATGCTCTCAATCGTGCCGCAGAACAATGCATTCCAATCAGGAATCTTACTGAAAAATTATTTCAAGAAAACGGTCAGCGTGGTGAATGGGTGAACCTTGAATGTGATGATGTAATAAAAAACGAAAATCCTGTCTATCCATCTTCAAAAGAGAACTAACTCTAAATAATTTTATAGAGTACAAAAAGTCAGATGCTCTGTAAACGGGTGATTAATCAACGTCGTAGAAGTAGCTGGAAATCATTTTGTGAAAGCCTATCGGGATCTTCTAGTTCAAAACAAATTTGGAATAAAGTTAAAGCACTCAGGAATACTCGATCTAATCCATCGGGTGCAATCAAAGATGGCACGTGGTCAGAAGAGTTTTTAAGTGGCTAGCCCCATCAACTGCAAATGAACAATTTTTATTTTCACAAGATGTTTACAACCAGAAAACTTCCCGCTTGAAGATTTCTCGTCGTTGCTTACAGTAGCACTGAAAAATAACAATAACTCGTCTCCTGGAGATGATCACATTCATTATTCAATGATATATAATCTTTCACACAGAGATCGAAAAAAGTTCTTTTGTCCTTATTCAATGAATTCGGCATGGTGAAAGTCTTCCATCTGACTGGAAAAGATCATAGTGGTGCCAATTCTAAAACCCAAAAAGCCTCCAAATCTGGCCTTCTCCTATAGACCTATATCAACTTTGTTCCTGTATTCTGAAACTTATGAACGACTCATCAAAAATAGATTGGAATGGTGGTTGGAACATACTAAGAAAATGCTAAAGTCTCAAGATGGTTCAGGAAGGGTTTTTCAACCCAGGAATCTCTGGCAAAACTCATTTGTGAGATCAACTTGAGCCTTTCGAAGAATGAATAAGTACATGATAGTTGTTTTCCAGGATATTATAGGTGCATACAATAATGTTTCAGTACCTTTACTCTACCATGATTTGATAATTTGGCATTGTCAAGAACTGTTCAGAAGGTTCTTGAAAATGTAGATAAGAAAAAATCACCAATTTGCACATTCATGTTTTGCCTTGGGACCGACGATATGATCTCCTCTATAATCTTTCAGTGATGGAGCTACATTACCTTTTGGAGAAACAAGAAATGCAATTCCTTTAACTGACTTGTTTGTCAGAAATGTAATACCTGCAATAGTCTGTTTGTAAATTCTGTTCACCCAACTACATTCCTCCTCATTTCTCTTTGTTTCCCAAAATAGAGATAATTCTCGATGCCAACTTCAATGAAGTCGAAGAATGCATCGCAGCAACCGAATATCGAGCTTACACAACGAACAACATTTTCCTCATCACCCAAGCTGTTTACAGACGGATCTGTTATAAAAAAAATTCTGGATATGCTTTATTCGATGAGACTAACAGCGAACAGATTCTGAAACGTCTTCCTTCAAATACTCAATATATATGTGAATTGATGGCTTTTTATGATAAAAATGGGCATTCCTCCATTAATAGCATCGAACATTATTAGAATTTACATATGATGATAGAAAAATCTGTCTTAGAATCAATGGTCATAAATCGGGTTCTGTTTTTACTTCCCTGGGCCTTCCACAGGGTGATATTTTATCCCCAATATTGTATATTATTTATACTGCCGCATTGGAGAGAATTATTGCTGAAATTCTAAACATATTGCAATTCGCAGATGATTTGTGTTTTTTTACAAAGGGCGAAACCTTCATTGTGGCATATGAGAGGGCGAACAAACTTTTTAGAGAAATTAATGATTATCTACGTTCGAAAAATCTAGAAATTTCCCCAGAAAAATCTTCAGTTATGGTTTTCTCAAAGCATAGATTCTTGACTCCACCAAATATAAACCTTGGATCATTCAATTTACCTGTTTACGATTAAGTAAGTAACTTTTTTGAATCTCATTATAGATGAAAAAACTATCATTGAAGTCACACATTGAAAAAATTTTGGTAAAGACCGAAAAAGCATTGAACTTGATCAGATCTGTAAATAGAAGAAAATGGGGATCCCATCCAGCTGTATCTCTAACCTTTTATAAGAGCTTTATCCGTTCCATTATCGACTACGGTTCGCTGTTCTATCGAAAGGCTTCCAAGACGAATCTACTAAAACTTGATAGACTACAATACAAATGTCTAAGACATTGCTTGGGCTCGTTACCATCCAGACCTCTACCGTTTCTTTTATCCGAATCAGGAGAAATGGCGTTGGAGCTAAGATGTGAAGTTTTTGGATTTAAGTTCCTTATACACCTCAAAAGTAAATGCAGTCCCATATTATGATCTCCTCTATAATCTTTCAGTGATGGAGCTTACATTACCTTTTTGGAGAAACAAGAAATGCGTTCCTTTAACTGACTTGTTGTCAGAAATGTTAATACCTGCAATAGTCTGTATGTAAATTCTGTTCACCAAACTACATCCCTCCTTATTCTCTTTTGTTTCCCGAAATCGAGATAATTCTCGATGCCAACTTCAATGAAGTCGAAGAATGCATCGCAGCAACCGAATATCGAGCTTACATCGAACATCATTTTCTCATCACCACAAGCTGTTTACAGACGGATCTGTAATACAAGAAAATTCTGTATATGCTTTATTCGATGAGACTAACAGCGAACAGATTCTGAAACGTCTTCCTTCAAATTAATAATAATTCGAAGTACTGCCTCGCCTATACGTGTTTCGCTGTAGATCCCAATCACCTGTAATTAATAGCTGGTTATCTGTGTTCTGCATTGATATTTGTGTGTTGAATGATACAGTTTATGTGTTTCCTCAGGTAGGATAATATAATTTTCCAACTCGCTTTGGTAAATACATGTATTAATTCTTCATTAAGTATTTGTTTACATCTATAGGGTCGATATTGGCGTATCCCACCCGCGCAGATATTTGTTGATCTTGGCGTTCTTGCCCCCCCTTCGTGACCCCCACATTTCACAATCTTATTCTTCACATATTTCATAATTCATTCTCGCAGCTCTCACTGCGCCGTGGCAATCACGTGGACCGCACTGGATCATAACATTAAAATTCAGCAGACCGATAATCGTAGCGAATTATTTCGCGGCCTGATCACCATTTCCTATCATTCCGTGGTCTTCCCTCTCTGTGAAAGTCTCTTGTAACGGCCCACAAGAGTGAAAAGTTTATTTACCTTTCCTTTCCTATTTGAACTAATATTTTTCTGCTAATAATGCCCTCGTACTGCTTTAAATGCTCAAAAATGTCAGCGAATCTGATAAAAATGTGTTACAATGCTCTTCCTGCCGCATACTCTATCATGCTTCGTGTGTCGATATATCGCCCGTTGACTCAGAGTTTATAAAGGAGTCGAAGGGTAAGTGGAGCTGTCCGCCGTGCCTGAGTAACAAACGATTGCTACGCAGTAACTCGCAATCTGATCAGCCTGTAACACTCGAACATTTTTCTCTTCTTATGAGTAAAATGAATTCACTATCTGAGGACATAAAATCAATAAAATCCGATCAGTCTCTAATTTTGTCGAGCTACGTGAATGCAAAACAACTCTCGATGAACATACCTCGCAATTAAGTAGCCATACCTCCATTATTGACGAGTGCCAAAGTAAGTTGTCTTATGTCGAGTCATCACAGAAAGCTGTGGTTTCGAGAGTGGATGAGATGACGAACGATATAGTACAAATTAAATCTACTCTATCCGCTGCTCCCGAAAGGCTGCCATCCCAATGTTCTCTGGATTCCGCTGAGATCTTCGAGCGAGTCAAACGTTCTTATAACATTTTGCTCAAAAATGTACCTGAATCTGACCCAGAGGAGTGTGACACCGACGTGGCCGTTAAGATTCTGAAATGCATTGATGGCTCTATACAAAACGCGATTGTCAAGGTTTCCCGGATTGGAAAACGTAATCCATCCCACCCGCGTCTGCTAAAGGTTTCTTTTTCGAATATCGGAATTGTGGGAACGTTGTTGAGGAACAAGAAGAAGCTAATCAATTCTGAAGATTTTAAGCGCATACAAGTTTTTGATGACAAGACTCCAACCCAGTTAGCAACTCTGAGTCAACTCCGCCTTGAGCTGAAGGACCGCGAGAAGTCCGGAGAAGAGGACTTGACAATAAAGTACGTTAAGGGGGAGCCAACGATTGTATCCCAGACTCCAAAAAATTGAATGGTAGAATGCACGAATGGAGCTTTATCTATACGAACATCCAATCTCTCCATTCGAAATATAATGAACTTCTCTCCTTTGTTAAAATACATAATCCATCGCTCATTTTTATTACCGAATCTTGGTTGCACACTGACATTTCTGATTCCTTGGTCCACATTCCGAATTACCATTTATTTAGGGGGGACAGTGTCACTACAAAAGGCCATGGTGGTGTTTGTGTGTACATTCGACTTGACATTTCGGATAAATCTACTATCGTGTCTAATCAGATTGTGGCACCGGGTATAGATAATATTTTTCTCCAAGTCACCTTTTGTAATTGTAAATTTGTATTCGGCTGCGTTTACCGCCCAAGAGCTTGCAGTGGTGAAGGAGCTCTTTATCGCTATATATCTGATCTATCGCTCTCATCAAGTAATGTTCTCATAGTTGGTGATTTCAATTTACCCCACTTATCCTGGCCTCACATATCTGGACAACAAGCTGGGTCATTTAACTGCAATTTCACTGACATGTTTCTTAACTCCAATTTCTTCCAACTGGTTGACAAGCCGACAAGATACCGCTCAGGCCAAACTCCATCTTTACTCGATTTAGTGATGGTAAATGATCGCGATCTTCTAACTGATATTGAATATCTTCCACCGTTTGGGAAATCTGACCATGTGACACTTCGATCTTCTATCCAGTTCCATTCTCAAATGCCTAAAGCGACTCAAAGAAAATATGTACATGTTACTGATGAAGTTGCTCTCAATAAAGATCTAGCTGCTCTGGACTGGAATCATCTCCTGCGGGATTTGGATATTGACGAGATGTGGAATAAGTTTGTCGATGTTCTCAATGAGTATGTTTCATCCAATTCTGTTCGTAGGGAATTTATCAGTAACCCGTCTAAACCATGGATCACTCGCAATATTTTCAATATGATTCGTCGGAAGAGGAGCCTCTGGAAGAGGTATCTGGCTGGTCGTAAACAGGAAGATTATGTAGTCCACCGTGAGTACTCCAATATGCTTTCTAAATCCATTAAAGACGCTAAGAAACAACACGAGCTCAATATTGCATCGTCTAAGGACCCAAAAAGATTTCATAAGTATGTTCGAACTTTTTTTGATACGAAAGTCTCCGTACCTGTCATAAATAATTCTTCGGGTAATATTTGCCAGAGTCATCTAGAAAGTGCTGAGGTTTTTGCAGATTCGTTTTTCAACGCTTTCACAAACGAACCATCTGGAGCCTTGCCTAGAGTTGCATCAGCAAGGCCATCTGTTTCACTTAGCAGCATTTCTTTCCCTGTTGATGTTGTCGAGGAGAAACTCAGAGGTCTCTGTAACAATTCTGCCCCTGGTTTGGATGGGCTGACTACAAGACTCCTGAAATCTTGCGCTCCCTCCCTTTCCACCCCATTGAGTATTATTTTTACACATTCCCTCGAATCGAGGAAAGTACCTACAGCTTGGAAAAAAGCAATAATAACACCAATTTTCAAGAAGGGTGACAAGCTTTCTGCTAGTAATTATCGCCCTATTAGCCTAACATCAGTTGCCTCCAAGGTGTGTGAGAGAATAGTTGTTGACCAGCTGCGTAATTTTCTTCTTACTAACAACATTTTGCCGTCATGCCAGCATGGGTTTTTGCCGGGGAGATCAGTGTTGACGTCCTTGATGAAATGTGTGGATGACTGGAGTAAGTCTGTCGATTCTGGTATACCAGTCGATATAATCTATCTTGACTTCTCTAGGGCCTTCGACAGGGTACCACTTCGTCGTCTCGCTCACAAACTTGAACACTTTGGTGTGGCTGGTGATTTGTTGCATTGGATTGTATCTTTTCTTGGCGGCAGAGAATTTCAGGTCCGTGTACATGATCAATTGTCCTCTCCCAGATCTATCAATAGTGGTGTGCCGCAGGGATCTGTCCTGGGTCCTCTGCTATTTCTCTTGTATGTTGCTGATTTGCCTTCTCTTCTTGCTTCCATCTGCTCCCAATATGCTGACGATTTTAAATTGTATGCCAATCCTTTTCTACATCATCGCCTCCTACAGAGAGATCTGGAGACTATTTCTGGGTGGTGTACTGAGTGGCTGCTCCCCTTGAACATTGATAAATGTGTAGTCTTGCATGTCGGCAAAAATAATCCAAGACATAACTATGTTTTGGAGAATACTGTTCTAAAAACAACAGACAGCCATAACGACTTGGGAGTGATAGTGACGGAGGATCTATCGTGGTCCAAGCATGTTGAGTATGTGGTATCAAAGGCCAGACGATCTACCTACTTGATGAGCAAGGCTTTTCATGGATGCCACCCCGAGGTTTGTGCGAGGATCTTTTCAGCCTACATTAGACCAATTATGGAGTTTTCCGGTCCAGTATGGAACCCCCATCTAATTCGAGATATCGAAGCACTTGAGAGGGTGCAGAGATGGGCTACAAGGATCCCATATGGTCGGTCTAGACCCACCTATGAAGAACGACTCAAACTTCTCCACCTACCATCCTTTGCTGAGCGTCGCTTGAGAGGAGATCTAATAATTACATATAGGGCCACGCACCAAATGCTCTACGGAATCGATCACGTCAACACCTTTTTCCTCAATTTGAATCATCTACGTGGTCATGAATACAAACTTCTGAAACAAAATTTTAGAACAACTGCTAGACAGCAGTTTTTGCCAAATCGAGTGTTCGACGTCTGGAACAATCTACCAGCGGATGTTGTTGCGGCCCCTTCTGTGAACTCGTTCAAATCAAGATATGATGAATGGTGTGCTCGGCGGTGATTACGTTACTTTAAGTGCTTGTGGTGTATTACTTTACTTTGTTTTTTTTTATTCTGATGTACTTCAATTTAATTTTTTTCTTTTCATTTCTGAGCTTTATAGGTTCCTAAACCTCAGCTCTTATTTCATTTAATAATAATAATAAAAATACTTCAATATACAGGGTGTTTCATCATAAACTGGACAAACATATATTTTCGTGTAGAGGACATCAGGAGAATCATTTTTGCCTCATACAATATATCCCGTTTTCGAAGCATAAGCGAGATACAGGGTGTCAAACGTCATTTTTGAGCAAGATTCTTATGAGTGTGGTCAGTTATGTATAACACTTGGTGTAATGGTTTTTGGTCAAATCTCAATATTTTTGGGTCCTCTATTCAGAAAAGTTGATGAACTCCGAAAAAAAATTTACAAAATGGCGGAAAACCTGCAATGTTCCAAATTCTTTTTTGCGGTTGTCAAATTGACTTTTATTTTCTGAATGAACATAATTTTCTGAGAATTTCTGTGAAAATTTTTTTTCAAAAATCGAACACATTTTTTTTTCTACATGTCTACAGCGATGAAAACATTTCACTCGAAATGAATGCAATTTTGTACAATTGTACCTCTTGAATTATCAATCACGAATATGAAAACAGAATTGTGAAATATCGAACGGTTTCGTTACTACAGTCATTCAAATGTTTCGTTCAGACCTCTGAAATATTGAAAATAAAATTGTTTTGGGTTCTAGAATCAAAATAATTAAATTATTGGCATGTTTAAACATTCTAGATCAATTTAAACGAAAAAAATCAGTGAAACGTAGTTGGGACTCGAAACGACGTAGGTATTAAATAGGGAAATGCACTGTTCTAAGGATATTAATGTTCGTTGCCAGGCAACAGTAGTTCGTAGTTCATAGATCTGGACTGGTATTTTAATTTCAGTGAATATTATTTAGCCAGTAGTCAAACTCTACAACTACGAACTACCGTTGCCTGGCAACGAATATTAATATCCTTAGAACAGTGCTTTTTCCCTATTTAATACCTACGTCGTTTCGAGTCCCATCTAAGTTTCACTGATTTTTTTCGTTTAAATTCATCTTAAATGTTAAGACATGCCAATAATTCAATTATTTTGATTCTAGAACCCAAAACAATTTTATTTTCAATATTTCTGGGGTCCGAACGAAACATTTGAATGACTGTAGTAACGAAACCGTTCGATATTTTACGATTCTGTTTTCATATTCGTGATTGATAATTCAAAAAGTACAATTGTACAAAATTTCATCCGTTTCGAGTGAAATTTTTTCATCGCTGTAGACATGTAAATAAAAATTGTGTTCGATTTTTGAAAAAATTTTTTCACAGAAAGTCTTAGAAAATTGTGTTCATTCAGAAAACAAAAGTAAATTTGACAACCGCAAAAAAAATTTGGAACTTTGCAGGTTTTCCGCCATTTTGTAAAATTTTTTTCGGAGTTAGTCAACTTCTCTGAATAGAGGACCCAAAAATACTGAGATTTGACCAAAAATTGATACACCAAGTGTTATACATAACTGACCACACTCATAAAAATCTTGTTCAAAAATGACATTTGACACCCTGTATCTCGCTTATGCTTCGAAAACGGGATATATTGTATAAGGCAAAAATGATTCTCCCGATGTCCTCTACACGAAAATATCTGTTTGTCCAGTTTATGATGAAACACCCTGTATATATGTGAATTAATGGCTTTGGTTGAAGCAATAAAGCATGCTACGGATAATGTTTCTAACCGAAATATTTTAATAATAACAGACTCTAAAAGCGAAGCGCTTTACAAAAATTGAAAAAATTTCAACTTCTCTTCAAATAACAGTTACCTACTTATTGAGCTTATCACTAAATTATATGAATCCCAAAGAAAGAATAAGACTGTTACTTTTCTATCGATTCGCTTCCATAAAAATATCGCAGGAAATGAAAAGGTAGATTCACCAGCTAAGGAGGCGACCAAATGCCAGAATTTGATTGCTGACTTCAGGGTTATAAAACAGGAGTTTTTCAGGAACTTTAAGGAAAATATATTCAGTAAATGGACTCATAGTTTCAGAGATAATGCTAAAGCAAGAAAATATAAATGTATGGTAAATAATGAACCTCTAAAAATTCCATGGTTTAACAAGGTTTTGAAGAATTGTCACTTTATTGTTGCGATGGAAAGACTAAGAACGTCTCATGGTTTGTGCGGACAGCACCTTCGCCGAATTGGTATAAAACCAAGTCCACACTGTAGTTGCGGTGCAATTGAAACATTCGAACATATTTTTATGGAGTGTCCTAAATACTCTAACTGTGGACGGAATATGTTATCTGAAATTTTCGATATTATGAGAAATAGACCGATAAATTTTGACTTGATTATCGCCTCCACTAATGTTGATGTTTACAATGCCCTGTACAATTTCATAATGGAAAACAAGATACCTATATGAGAGAAAATAGTTTTAGGTTATTTGTTGTTCACCTACGTTTTTTCCCTCTGTTTTGCAACCTACTCTACCGTGGTTCATTTCTGTTTGTGTATGAAGAGAAAAATCACTTTGACGAGCCCCTCAGTGTTTTGTTTCCCTGTACTTCCCATTGAGAATCAATAGTTGTTGTAAGGTTTTTCTTTTTTATGATATTGTATATATAAGAACAAATGTTGATGTATTTTGATTTGTACAAATATTTACATCTATATATTGTGATGATGACTGTATAGTGAATTCACTGAAGTCAATAAACTGAATTAAAAAAAACTTTTAACTTTGGTGACGTGATTTATGGGGAATGCTTAACTGCAGTAGCCAGGGCGAGAATTCATCGTTTCTAAAATTCATGTCTGAGAATTATATGCGGATAAGAAAATTCGACAGAAACTCAAAGAAATAGGCTGGTTGAACATGAATTTCCGCCGAAAATTACACTCAGCCTGCTTCTATCACAACATTGTGTTAAATAAAACTCCGAAATATCTTCATAGAAAAATAATCTATAGAAGTCATGTCCATAATATAAATAGAGGCCTTATAACACCACCTGTCCATAGAACTACCTTTTTCGAAAGAAGTTTCACCTACAACATCGCTAAAGTCTATAATCGTATTCCATACACCTTCAAGACGTTGAACATAAAGTCATTTAAAAGTAAAATCTTTGAATTATACTTGAAAGAACAGAACGAGCACTAGTTCTTCTATTTTTTTTCGTTTTGCACATTATCTAACTGACTCCATTAGTGAACGCAGAACGCCTATGAGAAAAGTGTAAAAAAAAACAAATCAAAATTTTTTTTCTTTTGGTTATTTAGTTTTTTATTTTTTTTCTGTGAGGGTTGAGTAGAGCAGAATATGCATAGCATAACTGGACTCCGCCTTTTTTCACAATAGATCAAATTAGCTGTAAGAACTACTGTAACTTTTTTGTGAGAATAAAGACATTATTATTATTATTATCGTCTGCAAAACTCACAATCTTACCCTTAATATTGAGTGTTTACAGGCTATTCATGTATATTATGAAAAGAAGAGGGCCCAGCACTGTTCCCTGCGGTACGCCGTAATTTATGAACAATGGATCACTGAGTACACCACCAATACTCACTCTCTGCTCTAGTTCCGTCAAATAGCTCTTTAATAATTTGTTCACACTTCCGCGCATACCATAGTCATGGAGCTTATCCAGAAGTTTCCTGTGGCATACAGTGTCAAAGGCCTTTGAGAGATCAGCGAAAATACAAAGTGATAGCCTACCCTTATCCATCGCGTTGTAAATATGGGTTGTTAACTGTTGTATGGCATCCTTAGTTGATCTTCCTTCTCTAAATCCGCATTGATTTCTAGATTTTATACCATGGCTTTCGCAAAAACTCAATATTCTTTTCTTTATTATTTTTTCAAGAATCTTTGAAATATTTGATATAAGCGAAATAGGCCTATTATTCATCATTTCCAGTTTACTTTCAGCTTTAAAAACTGGTTTAACAATTCCAATTTTCAGAGATTTAGGAAAACAACCTTCTTCAAAACAGCGATTCACCAAATGAGGCAACGGAGCTTTTATCTCGTTACATATACTTTTCAAAGTATCAGATCGGATGCCATCGCTTCCAGGAGATTTTTTCGACTTCAGTTCCAAAATTGTCTTTTGCACCTCATTTTCGTCCGTAGGAAACAAGTAACATGAGTTATTAACAATACTTCTCTTCTCCCTGTAATCTTCAGGAGGTGCTATCCTGTCTGCTAAGGTTTGACCAAGTGTGCTATAATATTGATTAAAGCTATCTGAAATTCCTTTTTCACACTGTATGAATTTATCACTGATAGATTTAATTTTGTCTATTTTTTTTCAGGTTTAGAACGCTGACAAAGTTCATCAACACACCTCCAGAGACCTCCGGACCGCTCAGCGTTTTCTTCTATCAACTTTTGTGCGAAGGAATTCTTGGCCAGTTTTATGAGTTTATTCAACTTATTCTTATAAAAATTGTATTTTCCTTTGAAATCTTCATCATTTGGATTTTTCAATAGAAACTTGTACATGGACCCCTTTTTCCTCACTGATACCAAAAGTGCTGGAGTTTTCCACTTCTTTCTGTCTACTTCTCCTCTATGAACCTTAACTTTTTTTGTATTCTTTTCAATGTGCGATTTAACTTTCTCAACAAAATAATCATTTAACGAGTCCACATTGTCCATGGAATAGTAATGGCTCCAATCTTCTTCCCTCAAATCCGCTTTTAGTGTTTGACAGTCTATAAACTCCTTGTATCGACGCTGGCATGGCTTTGGTTGCTCACTATTACCTCTACTTCAGTCAATTGTAATTGCTGTAGGATAATGATCGGTTATATCATACCGAAAAATAAATGATTCAACATCGAAATATTGTCCGGTTTTAACAAAGAAATGATCAATGCATTTTCCACTCTGTGGTCGGGTACATGCATTTATATACAGATGTGGTAGAAACGGATGGAAACAGGGGAGTTTCAGTGTTAAACTCACGCTGATTCGGAGTCCAGTGGAGCAGTGGAAGAATCGAAACCTCGGAGCGATGCGATATTGAATAAGCGGCGGGTCTGTAGTGGTAGTGGGGGATGCATCGTTGTGCTCCTGCTGCATTTCTTAACGCGGTCCGCTGATTGAATTAGTCGCAATCCAAACTTTGGATGCGATAGACCAAACGGTTTGAGAATAAATTAGATTCTGCGGAAATCTAAATGTATACGGTTGAAGAGAAAATTCAAATAATAAAATGGTATTTCGGTGGTCAATCAATTGCGGAGACAATAAATTCGTTTATTGTTGCTTTTGAAGATAGGCCGATACCTTCACGTTCGGCTATTTCCAAAATAGTCAAGAAGTTCGAGCAATGTGGTTGTTTACAAACATGCCTTCATTGCAGAATTGATAAACCACCGAAGACCGTCAGTGAAAATCGTTTGGCAAGAGAAGTGGATGTGTGTGCGGCTGTTGAAACCAGTGCACCTTGTTCTAGCAGAAAAATTGCCCAGCAAGTCGATTTGGGCGATAGAACTGTTCGGAATATTTTGAAAAGAAATGGTTACAAATGTTATAAGGTGCAAACCTCTCAGGAAATTTTTCCAGAAGACCATTTCAAAAGAATGGAATTCTGTGAAAAGATGATGGAAAAAGAGAATGAGAGTAGTTCTTTTCTGAGCAATATCTTATTCACGGATGAGTCATCGTTTTCATTGCATAGAAAACATAATCCATCCGTAGTAAGATATTGGTCTAGGGAGAATTCCTGTGCGTACCCAGTATCCTGAAAAACTTAATGTTTGGACAGGAATGCTGGGTAATTACATGATAGGGCCATTTTTCATCGATGGTAACCTAAACGCTGCAAAATATTTGGATCTATTACAGAATCAAATTATTCCGACAGTTCGACAACTACCAATTAATTTTGATGATGTCTGGTTTCAACAGGATGGCTGCCCAAGTCATAACGCAAGCGCAGTCACACAATATCTAAGAACGACTTTTTCTGATCGTCTCATTACCACAAACGGAACCATCAAATGGCCCCCCAGATCTCCAGATTTATCTCCCAATGATTTCTTTCTTTGGGGATATCTAAAAAATATGGTGTATGGGCAAGAAATTGAAAGAGCGACGAACATTATTGAATTAAGGTCCAAAATAATCCAACTTTGTTCCAAAATAGCAAGTATGCCGAATCTTCTCCGAGATATGAGATTAAATCTTTATAACAGATTTGGCTACTGTTTGGCACAACAAGGTGGATTATTTGAACATTTGATTTGAATTTTTCTTCAATATAAAATGTTTTAATTTGTTTTCTATTTTCGTAGAATTAATTTCTGTTTTTTTTCATTTTTTTATTTTCGTTGAATTTATTTTTGTTTTTCATAGAATTTATTTTATTTTCAAACCAGTTATGGCGAAAAAGAACCTGAATATTAATTTTAACAGGAAATTATTTGTTTCATTCATTGAGGCAAATAACTTCCGCCCATGGCGCCATAAGAGTGGAGAAAATTTGTCGTATTCATTTTCAATTGACATGCGACGTTATCCATCTCCCGTTTCGAGTGTTACTGCTTCTTCGATTCGAATGATTCGATCCTAGATCGTTGCGCGCCATCCCCCACTACCACTACAGACTGCCATTCCAACAGACCCCCCGTTTATTCAATATCGCATCGCTCCGAGGTTTCGATTCTTCCACTGCTCCACTGGACTCCGAACCAGCGTGAGTTTAACACTGAAACTCCCCTGTTTCCATCCGTTTCTACCACATCTGTATGATTCGAATCCATTACTGTTTTTGTATTTTTCAACGAAATCCGAATCCGACAGCAAATCTATATTCAGGTCTCCGGTTATCACCTGTATGTCACATTTCTCTAGACTACAGATATATTTTACTAAGTCACAATTGAATTTTTTCGGACATATGCTAGGTGACCTGTAAACAGCTGCAACTTTAACATTTTTTTATTCATTTCAGCATTTAATTCAAGTATTTTTATATCTCCCATTTTCTCTACCTTGTGGGAGTGATGCATATTCTCCCTGATGAAAACTATAACACCATCATTTTCATTGAGGTCACCCTGATTATATAAGGTTGCGTAACCAGGCAGTTTCACAATCTCCAAATCGTGAATAACAAACGTTTCAGTGAGAACCAAGATGTCAAAGCCATTCCGAAAGCCAGTGAGAAAAACAATCAGTTCATCGAAATTTTTGACAATGCTTCCTATATTCAGCTCTATTATTTTCAAGGTGTACTGGCAATAATCTTTGAAATCATCCACTTCAGAAATAATCCGAGTTTGCTTCAGTTCACTTTCGTATTCCTCCACAGCACACAAAAAAAACAGGCTTACAATTCATATTGGAACGGTATTATAAAAACAGAATGAAAAACAGAGAACTATCTAACAATAACAATACACGCAAAAATAAAGTACATACAACAATAAGACAAAATTTTTACAGTGCAACCAATGAAGTGTGTAAACTGTGCAGACATAAACTCAATATAACGAAAACGAAAATGTACAGTGCAGCCAATAAATATCTGAAATATGTATAAATAAGATTAATAAAAAAAACAGACAGAGAATAAAAAGCCAGAAACTTACAACACAATCAGTAAATTATCTAGTGTAGCAGCAGCCAACAGATTATTTAGAAATAAATATATAAATAAAAGTAAATATAGAGAATAGACAGAAATTTAAAGTGTAACCAACAAAATTTGGATGATGTGCAAACAAAATATATGAATTATGAATTACACAATCAACAAACGATGTAGAAATAATATATGGTATAAATTATGAAAAAATATATACAACAAAATAAAAATAAAGACAAAAGTTTAGGGGTCTCTGTTTGATCTGGAACGCGTGTTAGCAGGTCTGGTCGCTGCTATTTTAGTCTGCTGTTGGCGCTTCTTCACTGTATTTGTGGAAATCGGTGTGGCCACCTTGGGCAAGCTCTTTGGAAGTTCCAATTCTTGGTAGGAAGTAAAGGTGGTCGCCTGAATAGGGGTAGAAGGCGCGCTATTAGATCTCTCTATCGGTTCCTGCTGATTACTCTCCAATTGAAGCAACTGAGTCACAGAAAACTCAACTCCATCCACGAAAAGCCTATTTCCTCTGATGTAACAATCCTTTCCCTCCTCCCTTCCGATTTGCAGATGTCTCCTCAATATCCTCCGCTCCTCAATCTGAGCTGCAGTGAGATCGTTTTCAATATATATTTCAGATCCCTTCAGATTTTTCACCTTTTTAAATACCTCCCTTTTTTTAGACAAGACACAAATTCAACTTTCACTGGACAATTGTTCGATTTTTTTAAAGCATGAGATATTATTGAGATGTGATTTTTTGATATTTGTTCCCATCAATCCATTTAGTTTTTCAACTACTGATTCAACAACATTCAGCGGCTAATATAATTTAGTTTTTAGCTGATTCTAGTCCTCTGCCTGCAAACCCATCCCTCATTCCCATTGAAAATGCTGGTGATTCTATTCATTCCCAACATTGTGATACTGAAACGAGACCTCCTTCTATTCCACGACGTACCCGAAAACTACCAAAAAAAAAATGTTAAACGAAATATGTCATTAAAAGATAGATATTACGAACAAAAACTCAAAAATTCCAGAATTGAGGCTCAGATTTTGCTAACACAATTAAGGAGAGAAAAAATTTTATTGAAAAAAGCAATGTTAATGTGAATAAATTGATAACTGTATTTTGCGGAATAAGCACAAATTCTCAAAAGATCTTAAATTATATTTAGCAACATTTCGCAAACTCTCGTTTGCTTCATCAGGGAGCTTAAAATACTCAAAGTTCGGCTAAAATTCTGTTGGAAAATTCCAGAATATTTACATCTGAAATACATCACAGGAAAACATAACCTGAAAACACAACAAAACAAACCAATAGGTTACGAGCAGTTCTGACAGCGCGACGTGACTGGAGGACCAACATTAACCAACAGTGTCAAGTTTAGTGGAATCCTAGTGCGATTTATTGAGAGTTTATAAAGAGTTTTTGCGTATTTTTCTTAACTCTGGACTTTTTTCAATTATTATTATTATAATTGAATATAATTTCATCTTCTTTCGTTCAAAATATCAGTTAAATATGCCATCCTTCTGTATGGTAGTGGGCTGTGGTAGCAAAGGAGGAAGTAAAAATTCTACTGATTTAAGTTTCTTCAGGAGAACTGAAACATTGAAGTTCAAATAAATTTGACTACAACAATGTCACTGTCTCGAATTTCTGCAGTAGCTCTGGTATTTACATTTCTATACTGTCTAATTTTATAAGTTGAAGTTGACTTATTCATGCTAAGAAAATGAGAAAATGTTAGATTTTTATGGGACTTAAAGAAAAGATTTATATAAATGGTGTATCTCTTCATTTGCCTTGGGTTTAACTACTGGAAAATTAAATGAATGAATTCTTTCAACTTATCATCGAAAGCTAAGGCAGTATCGAAGTGTATAAATAAAATTACCCAATTATATAGTTAAGGAACCGACACCTAGTAGAAATGCAACGGCGACGAGGCATTTTCCTGGAATCACCGCGGATGTGCAAAAGTGCAATTCCACATAAACATTTACATTTTAGATCTTTAGGAACAGTTCAGTAAGTTACGAATTAGACTTCTGACAAGTCACTTTGATTTGTAATTCACTTCCAAACTTAATCTGTATAAGATTAATAATTATTTATCCTCAGTGTTGTATTTGTTAATCGTAATTAGAAATAAATTCTTTTTAAAAAGCAGACTTTAAGTGCGGAAAACATAATTGGCGCTGCGAACAGGATATCGCAAAGGGATTTTAGTTAAAATAAACTGAAATAAGTGTCCATTTCGGAAACGTTACCGTCGCCGAGGAACGCCCGTTGAGTTTCAACTCTTAGTGCGATATCAACCACCATCATCATCGACTTTCGACCAGAAGGAAGGAAGGAAGTCCATTCAACAAACTTCAACAGAGAAGAAGGACCTGCTCACTTTAGGATGCAAATCTTGGTGCTGTAAGTCCATCAATCCATCCTTTTTAACCTTTTTATACGTCTCAATGACAGATAATTCTCAAAAAGAATTGGAAATAGTTTCTGAAGATAGAGAAACTCTCGTACTAGCAGAAAATTTTTTAACCTAATCAATTAAACAAAGTAGATTTCGCCCATACCCCAAACGGAATATAGCCGAAATGAACAATAGCCAAACTTCTTCCAACTCAAATGCAGTTGAGCAGATGTCTAGGCAAGACATTCAATTACTTTTAAATTCTCTTCCGGAATACTCCCCAGGTGACAACCTGTCAATTTTCATTAATGAAATAGATCATTTAATTGCATATCTCGAAGGAAAATTAACACCAGATTTAACGTATGCTGTTAATTTTTCTATAAGGTCAAAAATTAAAGGTGAAGCAAGAGATTTCGTTGCTTTCCAAAACGCTCTTAATTGGAGTGAAATTAGGAGAGCGCTCCTACACAGATATGGAGACCAAAGAAACGAAGATTTATTGGTCTCATGTCTAACACAATGCGTTCAGAAAAAGAACGAAAACTATTTAGATTTTTACAGTAGAATATCTAAATATTTGAATGACGTTTTGCAACATCTGACTTTAACATGTCAGGATCAAAATTATTTAAGATACAAAAAACTTGATTTAGAAAAATTAGACCTAAAAACATTCCAAATTGGACTTATAGGACCCTATAGATCTTATATTAGTAATTTTGAAATAAATCCACTAGAACAATGCATTAATAAATGTCGATATTACGATAACAGGAAACAAGAATGGGAATATTGTGAATTTCTCCGGAAATCACAAGAAACACCGAAAAAAACATTTTATAATCGTACTCCACCTACTTATTCTAATCATAATTATCGTGAATTCCCAAGACCTCAAATACGGAATCAAAATTTTAATCAAAATTTCTCGAGCAATTCTCAAAAGTTTTCCAACCCGGTACCCAATATTCAAAATTTTGTAAGTAATCAAAATTCTAATAATTTTGGAAATCCAACTGGTTTTCCTTATGGTATAAATACCCCAATTCCGAATAGCGGAAGATTTCCTACAAGTCGTGAAGTCTTTGGACCTAAACCAGGCTCCAGTATGACTAAATCACAACCGAAACCAACACCAATGTCAATTTCAACCAGAAATACATTCAGGCAACCTGCCACCCATATCTCTAATGCGACTAGAACAATTCCACGACACCAACAATCGCGAAATTTTATTTCAGAAGAACTATTTAATGTTCAATCGGAAATTGAAAGTCCTGAAGAATTTGAATCTCAATTTTACGAGTATAATGAAAACGTTAATTCTCAAGAAGAGTTCGAAAATAATTTCGTAAACGAGGAAAATTTTCAGACGGAAGCTTCGGAACTCGAAGAAACTTAGACTTGAATTGTGTGAAAATAAAATCTAAATTGCCTTACATTTACCTTCCAGAAGTAGATTTAAAAATTCTTATTGATTCAGGCGCAACAAATTCTGTAATTAATACCAAACCAGCTTTCGAAAAAATTTTCAACTTTCTGTATAAAAAACCTTTCACTGTTTCCGGACTAGGAAATTCCATTGAATCAGACAATAATTTGAAAATACCTATTTTATACGAGCTTGGAATTAACCGAAATATCCACTTGCATGTAATAGATTGGCACTCAAAATTTGACGCACTAATAGGAACGGCAGACTTGCAGAAATTAGGTGCAAAGATTGATTATCAAGCCCATACTTTAGAAATAAATAATTTAAAAATTCCTTTTAACCTAGAATATTCCTCCGCCAAATTAAAACCAAGAAAGGTTATAGCAAAAAATTTTGTAAAAATACCGGTAACTATCGAAAACGGAGATGTGATCCTACCAAAAATTAATTTCGAAAAATTTTCAACCCCTGCATGCATTGCTAAAGCAAAAAATGGATTTTGTTCTATACCGATAGCGGAACCAATAGAAAACGATGTGGAAATAAACTTTTCCGAAAGAATTCCTGTGAAATCTTTACATGAAAGCGAAATATCTAATCCACCTGTCGAAAATAAGAACTTCAAATTCAAGAATTTAATCAGAACATCTCACATGAATTCAGAAGAAAAAAAAGAAATTTTGAACCTTTGTCGAAAATTCAAAAATATTTTTTACGATGAAAAATCCGATCTTTCTTTCACCAATACTGTTAAACATAAAATCAGAACAAAAGATGATGAACCAGTTTATGTTAAGTCCTTCAGACACCCTCATTCTATGAAAAGTATAATCCAAGAGCAAATTCAAAAATTACTTGACGATAAAATTATTAGACCATCGATTTCGCCATACAGTGCACCAGTATGGATAGTAGATAAAAAGAAAGATGCATCAGGAAAGAAAAAATACCGAATGGTAATAGATTATAGACGACTTAACGAAAAAACGGTAGAGGATAAATACCCATTACCACGCATTGAAGAGATTTTAGATAACTTAGGAAAAAGTTGCTACTTTACAACCCTTGATATGGCAAAAGCATTTCATCAAATTGAAATGGACCCAGAATCAATTGAAAAAACTGCATTCACTGTTAACAACGGTCACTATGAATATCTCCGTATGCCATACGGATTGAAAAATGGTCCGAGCACATTTCAACGTACAATGGACAATGTTTTGAAAGAATACCTTCATAAATTTTGTTTCGTATTCATGGACGATGTTGTTGTATTTTCTAAATCTTTGCAAGAGCATATTTGCCATTTAAAATCAATCTTTCAGAAACTTGAAGAAGTAAACCTCAAAATCGAACTCGATAAATGTGAATTCTTGAGCAAAAAAGTTGAGTTTCTAGGTCATTTAATTACTCCAGACGGAATATCACCAAATCCTTCGAAATTGAATGCAATTGAAAATTATCCGATACCAAAAACTGTCAAAGAAATAAAATCATTTTTAGGTTTAACCCTTTCAAGCCCAAATTTTCAAAACTCGAGAAAAAAATTATTTTTCTATTCAACCCTCCTTGAGAGGCTTTTATTAATACGAATTCATCAATTTTTCACCTGATTACTATTTTTTTCATTAAAATTTTGAATGATGCCATATGGCATCAGTGGGCTTAAATAGGTAAGTTTCAAAGAAAAATAGAGTTTTTCTGGGATATTTTTATTTATCAAACTGACAATCTAATGAGTTGAAAATGGTGTATTTTCTTCATTCATCGTTTATGATATGAAATAAAACAATTTCTGTGTTTTGTGAGACATAGTGCAATTTTACATTTAATGCATTCCATTCTCGAATATGCCTGGGTACAATTTCGGCAGCGTTTTTTTGGCTCGATATGGCCAGGCCAGTGACCAACTCCATCATATCGAATATCATCGATTGGCTGGAAAGTGAATAATCTCTTTGCTGGAGGTTCAGGTGTGGATCTACATGAGTTTGATGGTGAATTACTTACTGATGGTCTCCCTGGACGTTTTCTTATAGGATTATTATGATATTGCATAAGACCATTCGCAATTTCGGAACGGAAAGTTACAAGTCTTTTCGGTTTCTCATTTTGGTTCTCCATATGACGTCTATAGAGAAGCCAAGAGTTGACAATACATATATCAATTAGATGGTAAACAATACGTAGGTAATATCTCTTGACTCCGGATTTGATGCGATGTAAGGCAACTAACATATCGTTCAGATCTACTCCTCCCATATGGAGGTTATATTCCGCTATCATCTTTGGTCTTCTTATTTCAATATATTTTTTTTCTGAAGATGACGATCTCTTCACAGTCTCCACTGGTTCTACTCCCTCATACGTTGATATGACATGCACTGATTTATTATCGAACCATTTGGTAACAGTTATATTGGAACTTGATTCGGTTCTGAAGTCAAATGATCCACGCCCTTCCTTTTTCAAACCTGAGTCAGATTTCAGCTGGCATTGAGGCACCCGAGCAATCCTTACTGTTCCAGCGCTCAAGATACCCATTTCTTTCAAATGACATAGAAGAGAATAAGAAGTGAACCAATTGTCAAAAAGTACCTTGAAATTTTTATGTTTTGGTACCTTTTCTACGAGTCGTACAACAACGTCACCACTTATGCCCAGTTTTGTAGATTCTTTCACTGTACCTTTTCCAACGTAAATTTCGAAATCGTAAACAATTCCACTAATACCAGCTCTGGCGAACATTTTTATACCCCACTTATGAGGTTTATTCTTTATGTATTGTTTCAAAGAGCTTTTACCCTTGAAGGGTATCATAATTTCATCAATACAGTTGTATTCCTCTGGATCTATCTTTCCAAAATTCGATCTCAGCTTTTCAATCAAAGGTCGAACTTTGAAAAGTTTATCATAATTCTCCTCATTCCTTTTTTTCATTTCAGTGTTATCACTAATATGCAGATTATTCCTCATTTTATCAAATCTGTTTCTGGACATGACATCTGCAATGGGAGAAAATCTTGTTTCTCGTGCCCAGTACATCCTATAACTTGGCATTTGTACAATTCCACCAATAATTTGAATGCCGATAAACTGACACATTTCTTGGAATGTTGTGTTGATAGAGTGGCCTTCCTTCTGAACTGAATACAAATTCGTTCGCTCCACCAAATTTTTTATAATTTCATCATCGAAAAACATTTTGAAATAATCAAGAGGTGTCAACAACTCATTAGACACTTCAAACAGAATATCGCAAGTCGTATCTGTTTTGTTTATATCCTTCTTTTTCCATAGGAGTCGTGTGTTCACATCCCTTCTTTCCTTGTGCACACAGTTCGATAAAGGAAGGAGTTCCTCCTCGTCCCATTTGTTGTTTAGCACTAGAATACTGCACGCGTTGAACAAACTGAAGTAATTATCTTGATGGCACTTAAGATAACAAAGAACCGAACGGTACCGAAAATATTCGAATCGGACCTCCGAATTCTGCGCACTAATGGTTGAAATATGGAAATGCCATATGGCATCATCGGGCTGGAGAGGGTTAACCGGATATTACCGGCGATTCATTAAAAATTTTGCCCATATTGTATCTCCCTTTACAAAATGTCTCAAAAAAGGAGCTAAAATAAAACTAGACGACCCAGATTATATTTCAGCATTTCAACTCTGTAAGGAATTATTAATGAATGCACCGATATTAGCTTACCCAGATTTCGAAAAACCCCTCAAATTAACAACAGATGCTTCGAATGTCGCTATTGGAAGTGTACTGTCACAATCAAATCGTCCTGTAGCATATTATTCGAGAACCCTTAATTCAGCCGAAAGAAATTACTCAACCATCGAAAAAGAATTACTTGCAATTTTAGATTCAACCAAACATTTCAGACCATACCTTTTCGGACAAAAGTTTACTATTGAAACAGATCATAACCCTTTGGTTTGGCTTTATAAAATCAAAGAACCAAATTCACGATTGATCCGTTGGAAATTAAAATTAGATGAATTCGATTTCAACATCATACATACTAAAGGCAAAGAAAATAAAGTTGCGGACGCACTTTCCCGAATTGAAATCAATAATCGAGAAACTGAAAATGATTCATTATTATCGGACGGAGATCTTAATATCGATTTGTCTTCAATTTTACCGAACACAGATGAAATACCGATATTAGAAGACGAAGAAGTAGAAAACATCCTGAATTCTCAAAAAACCCAAAACTCTAACAACCAAATTGAAGATCAAAATCAAGATAATAATTCTGATGCCACAATTCATTCCACTCAGGAAGATAATGGAAAAGTGATACCAATCACAGAATCCTCCGTAAACATTTACCCGAATAGAATAATTCTCAATATAGGAGAGCAATACAATCTAAAATATACGAAAAATTTTGGAAAAAATACGTACAATGCAACAATTAGACAAAATCACATAGAAACAGATTTATCTAATCTTTTCAAAGAAATATTCAGACCTAATGAAACCTACGGAATTTTCTTTAGAGACAATAAATTGCGATTACCTTTTGTTAGATTCTGTAAAGACTCATTCAATTACTCAGTAAAAATTTTCATCAGTAAAATTTACCTATTAGACGTTAGTTGCGATGAAAGTCAAACAGAAATAATTTGTGAATATCATGATAAAAATCATAATGGTATCTCAGAAACTTATAATCATTTATCAAAAAAGTATTATTGGCCTAAAATGAAACAAAAAATTACACAAATCATTAACCGATGTGAATTATGTCTGCAATCTAAATATGAGAGACATCCTTACAAATTAAAATTTTCTGGTCCTCTTTTAGCAAAAAGACCATTTGAAATTATTCACATGGATACTTTTTCTTTTCAAAATTCCAAGTTTCTGACCATAATCGACTTATTCTCTAAATACGCCCAATGCTACCTCGTAAAAGATGGAACCGCATTGACTATCTTGAATAAATTACGCCATTATTTTTCTCATCATAATATACCTCAGAAAATTGTATGTGATGAAGGAAGAGAATTCCATAATAAAACGTTCATCGAATTCTGCAAACTCAATAAAATAAATTTACATTTTACCACTGTAAATAACCCAAGCTCTAACTCTCCAATAGAACGATTTCACTCCACCATATTAGAAAAACTCAGAATTCTCAAATTGAAAAATCCGAATGAAAATCCTTCTAACCTCATGATCACCGCTACATTGATTTATAATCAATCGATTCATTCTGCCACTGGCTATTCGCCCTTCAATTTACTTTACGGACCCTATGACAAAATACCAGAATTCGATTTAACCATGACTATCTACGAACAGTACAACGAAAAAAGAAAACAGGAAATTTTACCCTTTTTCGACAACATCTATCAACGAAATCGTGAGCAAGCACAAAAACGTTTAGATAGAATAAACGAGAATCGAAATGATCCCCCAAATTTAGATCAACAAGAAATTTATGTTGAAAGAAATAGACCAAGAAAAACTGACCCACCTTTCGAAAAAATAACTGTTTCGAACCAACAACAAAACAAAATCTTTGGATTAACCCAAAAATCCCGCGAAACTACAGCCAACATAGGAAAAGTGAAGAGATTAAGAAAAAATATTCTCTCTTTTCAGGATACCGATAATGCTCCTGATATCGATCCGAACCTACCAGGCCCTTCAGGTCTACAAAATAATAACTAATGGATACTTTGAAGAACCCTTAGGGAAAGCACGAAAACTTGACCACCATCACAAATTTCTTTTTTCAGTTAACCTTACAAAATTAATAAATAACTATGATCAGTTGAAATCAAATTTCCAAGAACTTCACGAAAAGTATTCCTATGATGAACTTCCACATAAAATCTGCGTTCAATTAAAATCAAATCTTGCCCAGATTGAACAGATTCTCAGTAAATTTAAAAATAGTAATAAAGTTAAGAGAGGATTGGCTAATTTCATTGGAAAAGGTATTAAATTTGTTACGGGAAATTTAGATGACGATGATTTGAAAACCATAAATGAAAATCTTGACGCATTACAGCAAATTAGAAGTAATGAAATAGAAAGAATAGATAAATTAACCTCTTTTGCTGATCATTTGACTAAGAGATATTCAGAAGATGTAACCTGTAAACTGTAAACGAAAATATTGAACAAACAAAATCACTTTTTGAAAAAATTAAATCAAAAGAAACATTCTTAATTATTGTACAAAATGAAATTTTCAAATCAGAAATCTTACTCAATCACTTACTTATGATTGAAAGAACTATCAGTTTTGCAAGTAAAGAAATACCTAATTTAGAACTTATTCAAGTTGATGAGCTTCAATCTATCGAAAAATATCTCCATGAAATCTATAGACCGCAGGAACTATCACCAATTAGCCATCATCCTTACAAAATGCTAGAATTTTCTAAAATGTCTGTCATGGGAACTGATAAAATAATTACCATACTCCTAAAAATTCCTATACTCAAAAACCTAATTGCTAACTATTCCCGAGTATACCCTATACCCAATCACCAAGACATTGCTATCATCCCACCCAAGAAGTACAGGATAACGATCCAGAACGATGAATATTGGACCAACGAAGCCTGCCGTATACTAGATAGTTCCATTGTGCTGTGCCTTCAACTACCCGTCAGAGAAGTTTGCACCCTGTCAACACCAGAACACTGTCAAACAACCCTGGTTGAGAACAACTTCAAAATCATCCATGTTTTAAAGAATAAGCAGCTATTGACTTTATTCAAGAAAAGTCAGATTGTATTAGAAGACTGTCATGGCATAATTACGAAGAAACCCATTCAAGGAACAAATTTACTGGATTCTCAGTGCAGAATTATTATTGAGAATTCAATATTCGACAACACAATTCCAATTTTCGAAATAGAAATACAAAACATCTCGAAAATTTCCTTAAATTCAAAACACAAAATTTTCCTTCAATTAAGACATCTGAAAAATCCAGACTTAATCCTGCAAGAAGCAGAAAAACTTCAGAACCCATGTATCTACACCCGATAACTCAGCTGACACATTATACCATTAGTGGAATTTTATTCTGTTGCATAATACTTGGAATTTTCACTATCATAATTAACAGAACCAGAATAAGAGAACTCCTGTTCAACCCAAGAAGAATTATTAGCATCGAACTTGGGAACGACCAAACTGCTGACAACGAGGACGTTGCCAACTTAGAGGGGACGAGTTAAGGAACCGACACCTAGTAGAAATGCAACGGCGACGAGGCATTTTCCTGGAATCACCGTGGATGTGCAAAAGTGCAATTCCACATAAACATTTACATTTTAGATCTTTAGGAACAGTTCAGTAAGTTACGAATTAGACTTCTGACAAGTCACTTTGATTTGTAATTCACTTCCAAACTTAATCTGTATAAGATTAATAATTATTTATCCTCAGTGTTGTAATTGTTAATCGTAATTAGAAATAAATTCTTTTTAAAAAGCAGACTTTAAGTGCGGAAAACATAATTATATCATAACTTGAACATTTGAATGATTTAAGGCTACCATCCAGTATTACAAAGGGGCGTTAAATTTGCGAGCTCAGCAAGGAAAGAAGTTCGAGGGTATTCAAAATTAAACAAACTAGTCAAATTTGGGGACCGCTTCCATCAGAATCGATGTTTTATTTTGCATTGCTTTGGGTTGAAAAACCAATTTCTGTTATTATGCGTTATTATTTTGTTTTTTGCTTTTGATGATTTTGCTTCTTTTTTGTAGAATTCTACAGAGCTCGCAGCTCATTGAGCAGTTTTCAGTTCTAAAATTTTGTGATTATAGGGCGAAGAGCTTGAACCCCCAGTGGAAGCGGTGGAACCACTGGAACCCACAATATTACAAGATGACGTACCCACAATCGAGCCAACTTATGAAGAGTTGAAAAATTCTTTGAAAAAGGCCGAAGAGGAAATTTCAAAATTAAAGAATGAAATCTCAAAATTGAAATTTACAGTGTACTCTGCTAGATCAAAAAGATCTTCTTTATTTCACAAGATTTCCAAGTTTAGAGTGCTAAAGAAAATATTTATAGATATTGAGCCATATTTAACAGAAACTTCCATTATGATACCGAAATTTCAACAATTTTTATTGACTTTAGTGAAATTGAGGCTCAATTTTGATTTCACCTATTTAGGTAAAATATTTCAGTGTCATCGAACTACCGCATCTGACATATTCGAAAATTTAATCACTATTATATATCATAGATTTAAAAATTTTATTGATTGGCCAACTAGAGATGCTATTCAAACATTTACGCCAAAGTGTTTCATCAACACATTCGGTAAGAATGTCACATTCATTATAGACTGCTTTGAGGTGGCTTTAGAGCGCGCCTCAAATTTGGAAGCAGCCGCCAAAACATGGTCTGATTATAAACATAATCAGAACATGAAGTTTTTATCGAGAATATCCACACAAGGCTATATTATGTACATTTCGAATGCCTACGGAGGCAGAGCATCCGATACATTTATAATTGAAGATAGTGGTTTTCTAGAGAACTTGAATCCAGGGGATTTGATAATAGCGGATTGGGGATATACCATAGACGATTCAGTAAGTCTATACTGTGCTAAAGTCCAGTATCCCTCATTTTTGAGAGGGAAAAAGCAGCTTGGACCAGACGAGAAAACTCGCTAGTGTCCGTATTCATATAGAAAGGGTTATCCGACAGTTGAAAGGTAAATTCCGAATATTAATGCACCCTTTCCAATGAAACAATTAAAAAAAGGCGATGCGGACATTGCATTAATAGATAAAGTAATTACAGTATGCTGCTGTTTTATAAATCTTTCTCCTAAGATTATTCCAATGGATTAAATAGATAGGAGCCTTTATATGTTATCTTGTAGTGAAAATTGACATTTTTTTAGCAATGTGAGGATTTCAAGTCAAATTAAAAGTAATCCAAACTATAAAGTTAGTTCTATTTATTTCATTCACCTGTAATGAGTTAATGAGTAATTTATTTAATTTGAACATATATTTACAGTAGGCAAAGTAAAAATTAAATGTTCCTGGTGACTTGTTTCATATAAATAATACAAACTATGCTGTGTGTTTTATTTATTTAATTACTGCTATTAGTTTATGCATTTCCATAATACATAGAATCAAAATGAATTTAAGAACATAATGCACATTTCCATGGTTCCTCTGAAATACTGGTTAATCCTATACATTTTAAATGATACCATTCGATCGAACAATTCCCTGAATCACATGCAATCATGGGTATTTTTTTATCATCTTCTTTCCTACGAATGCAATATGATATTTTGCTGGTACTTGGTTGTTCATAATCAACTGTGGAGCAGCTTGTACTTGGTTGAGGAAAATCTAATGAACTGCTGCTTGTACTTGTAACCCAAGGCAAATGGGGGTCCCAGAAAATTTCCTCAGTTTCTACCATTTCAATATTCTCATCCTCAGGCTTTCCACGAGTAAAATATTCACCAAGGGCTTCTGGCAATAATATTCTATAAAAAATTCTTTTGCTTCCACACTTTCTTCCTCCCAAAATTGTTCATTTGGCTTTACTTCTATGTACACCAAATCTTTCGGACTCCACACAACCAAATAACACCTTTCAAGTTCTGAAAGTGCAAGCTGCATTTGAATTTGATAGTAATAGGCATGATTAGTTTGCAGACTATTTTGCCCATTGGCTGCTTTCAAATAAAACTCTTTACTGGCTATTTTTTCCTCGACTCCAGAAAACCTAGCACAGTGAGGGCATTTTATTTCTACCAAACTATTAGAGCAGCAATCGCAGCTCATGAGCCCACCAGGAGAAGCACCAAAATAAGGAAAACATGGATTTATCAAAAATCCAAATTTTTTGAAAGAAAAATTCACATGTTTTTCTTTCATTATATCTGCAAAATGATTTGCAGCATGTTTTTCATGGTTACAACCATAATTTAGTGCTTTGACCTCACTATGTGTACTTGGATAGCAAATGCTCTTGATGAGTGATAGGGAAGGCTTTTCAAGTTCAGTTCTAAAACAACTTTTAAATGTCGATGCAGTTACTCTCCCAGCACGATATCTACACCAACTCTGCTCTCTAGTTTCTGATAAATCAATAGATTTAGATTCATCCACTGTCAATCCGATATCAGTGCTTCTACCTGAAAATACAGATTCATAAATTATTTTTCAATCAAAAACTGTGACTTAATTTTAAGATCAACACTTCATGTTCACAATAGTTTATGAATTCAAAAGTATAACTAAATTTCCATTTTTAAGTTCAAGAATTATATTGTGAGAACCAAATACAAATATCATGCAATATTTGGATTTTGGGGGATAAAGAGTTGATGAGGAATAAACCAGAGCTTACCAATATTCTGTAACTCTTCCAATGATTCATTCAAATATTTATCATCAAATAAATCCATAATATATAATTTATTTTTAGATGAGTTTATTTCTTTAAGTCTCTCTGCAAAAGGGGGCGTTACAAAATGACTGACAACGATATCATCAGATTCCATTAGATCACCCAAAAAATTATTCTTTCTTGAGCAGTCATAGCAGGAATGGACTCTTTTCTGCGTTTCGCACCTATCTCTTGTGTACTACTTTTTTCGAAAAATTTCATTTTTGGAGTTGCGAAATCTATTTCCCTTATACTTTTGGGCTCTGCAGGTTTGTTGGAAGGTGGCATCCAGTAGGCCTTCCTACCAGTGCTTGTGCATTGCTCTGTCCTTCGTACATCTTTTTCAATTTCAAATAATGTTGCAGCCACATTAGAGCAAACTTCACTGAAACCAGCGACACAATCACAGTGAGCAGTTTCGATTTTGCCATCATTCTCCACCAATATCCAGGGTGAAAGATTTTTTTCACGTAACCTTTGAGAATGCATTACCTAAAAAATCAATGCTTCTTTATTTTTTCATTTAATAATCATAATTGATGAAAATATACCTTTGAGATGATCAAACTGTAATGGCCTAATATCTTTATCATAATATTTCGCACCCATCCACAAGCAGCTTGATTATAGGCTTCCAAACTTTTGTAGCTTCGCATTTCTTCCAATGTATACTTGCTTTTAGTGGTAACAAGATACATAAAAATGTCAGGATAAAGGATGTTTGGAAAATCATCAATTTTTGTTGAGCATTCCTGATTTTTTATTGTGTAAGGGTCTAAACTACCAATGATAGAAATTTTATCCATGTACATTTTTTTGTCATCCACGGAAAGTTTTCCGAAGTATCACTAATATCCATTATGATTATCAACAGTATTACGAAGTATCTGAAAACGTGAAGTTATTAGTGTGATGCTACTATGAAGTGTATATAGGAGATTAGACAGTAATACTTTACCTGTTCAACAAAGAAAAGATGGAAGAAAGATATTTGACACTATAAAAGATATCCTAAATTATGATAAAACACTCGAAAGAAGTCAAAAAATCACAAAATTCTTGATAAATCTCACCCAGAATGCACAAATCTATTCAAAATACGTTAATGTTGATCCTCCAATCTCGCCTGGACCATGGACAACTGTCAGAACTGCACGTAACTAATACAGTAAAACAATATCAAGGTTGTCAAGCACAGAATTATTTTCATTTTCTTTCAATGAAATACCGTACATTACTTTTTACTAAGCTCGCGCAACACTATAAATACACAAATTTGGTCAAGACAGAATTGTAAGGTTTGCTTAATTGTTCAGTATCAGATCAAAAATTAACAGTGTTGTTAATGTTAATATGTATCATTTCTAAAATGTTCCTCTTCCTGAAATGTTGTTCATTATCTAATATTTTTACATTCGAAAAATTGAACCTGTGATCGTCTTTGAAAAAGTGTGAACACAAGGCTGTCCTTTCTCTATTTTTCACATCTCTGATATTGTATGCATGTTGTTTAATCCTATTTTGTAAATACTGTCTCGTCTGTTCTATATACCTACATTTGATCATAATCCAAACATGATCTTCATTTATTGGATCTTTTATTTTACTGTATGACGACCCAACTGTTTTCATGTTGTAAAACACCAGCTCACTATTTTCCGTTTTGAGGGTTCTTCTGATTTTTTGGGAAAGTTCTGGGACATACGGAAATTTGAAGTAAGCTTTACTTATTGTGGTTGTGTTGACAGTTTTATCATTGTTTCGTTTATGTAGAAGTTCTGAAACAATTCTATCAACGAAAGTTTTGGGGTATTTATTATCTCGTAATATGTGTTTCACCTTTTTTTTATGTTCAGGTCATGATACACGGGGCTGCTCAAGTTGATTGCTCTGTGAAGTAAGTTGTTAATAGCACGGATCTTATAGCTGGTAGCATGGTTTGATAAATAAATAAGTATGATACCTGAGCTTGTGGGTTTAGTATACCAATTAGTTATGAGTTTTTGTTCTTCTTTACGGTGTAAGCAGACGTCCAAAAGGGTAAAGAACCTCCAATTTCAACTTCAAACGTGAAATGTATCTTGTCATGGTATCTATTGAAAATTTTTACCGTTTCGTCAATCATGTCAAATGGTAAAGCCATGACAGAGTCATCAACATAGAACTTGACAAAAGGCACAAGGAAGGGTAGCTGGGACACAACTGTTATCACCAAGTCATTCATTACAAATTTTCCAAAAATGGGACTCGCAATGCCACCCATAGTTGTTCCCTCAATTTGTAGGTACGTGTCTCCATTGAACATAAAATAACTGGATTCGAACAGAAAGTCAACTAACATTAAGAAAGTTTTTCTATCCAGGCATGTATAGGCAGATCATTAAGAAGAATTGGCAGACAATCTCAGCCTATACATGCCTGGATAGAAAAACTTTCTTAATGTTAGTTGACTTTCTGTTTGAAACCAGTTTATGTTCAATGGAGAAACGTACCTACAAATTGAGGGAACAACTATGGGTGGCATTGCGAGTCCCATTTTTGGAAAATTTGTAATGAATGACTTAATGATAACAGTTGTGTCCCAGCTACCCTTCCCTGTGCCTTTTGTCAAGTTCTATGTTGATGACTCTGCCATGTGAGGATATAAAATCGGGGTTAGAAGAAAGCTCTTTCTATCTCCTAGCAGGTAGGTATTTCCATAAGAACCTTGCTCCAGGTCAACAATCAATGTAGAATCATTAAATATTGTGGAATCATGCACAGATCCTGGCCATCGAGCTATGATATGCCTTTTTTTTAATATGCTATCGCATACCATCTGTACATTAATAGAAAAGTATCCTTTTCTATTGCTGAATATTTCTGGTGACGATATCATTATGTGGATGCAGTCCATAGCTCCCAAAACTCTCGGGATTCCACTCAATTGATACAAACCTAATGAAATTTCCAACCGTTGTTCTCTTGTTTGGGGCATATAGATGAATTCACTTTTTAGCCTCGCAATTTTCTCAGAGACTCTCTTTACAATCCTGCACACCGATGCTTTGGTAACATTTACATGATCACCCAAAGTCATCTGGAATGCACCGGTTGCGTAGAACCTCAAAGTTATTAAAATATGAAGAATTGTAGGAATCGACTTATTTTTTTTGGTACGCGGTTCAATGTTTCCTCCAATTTTGTTCAGCAATTCCATCGTAGATTCTTTGGTGAACCTGAACCTTTTTTTGAATTCTGTATCATCGTAAGTCGAGAGTGGATCACTTCTGTCTCGAATTATTCGAGTGCTAATTCTTGTTTCATCTTCTGATGAAGATTCTGAAGACGAAATTATTTCGAAAAGCATTTTTTTAAACGTATTGTTCAACAATTAATGCGTCTTGATTGCCCAAATTTGTCGAATCAACTTGATCGGTCAATCAAGCGTCGTTGATTGTTAATTATTAGTTGTCAATTTTGTTTTGTGAAACCCAATTTTCACTTGATTGGCAATCAACGCCCGCTGATTGCCGATCAAGTTCGTGGATTGGGCTTTTCTTGATTGGGCAATCAAATCGTTGATTCCGCAATCAAATTAGATTTATCTCATAGAATTTCACGTTGATTGCCGATCAAGCGCTTGATTGGGAAATCAAATCTCCGTGAAACCCACCGTTAGACTGATAACTGTCATGATGCTTACCTCTTTTTATGTTGACGTTTTCTGATTCGAGACGTTTTATCTTGTCAACAAGTAACTCATTATTATGTACTTATATTTTATTTTTACTTCTGACCCAGAAGTTCATTCAGGAGCTTGATGTGCATCTTGAGATATTCCTTTTCAGGATCATTCTGGATATCTTTCGCTTGTAAGGACCCTGTGTTGACGTTCCCTCGGTGTTAAGACTTTAAACATGTTGACATGTAGACGATTTCTTCGCTTCCGACGTATTCCAGCAAGAAGGGTGCAAAACAGCATTGCATTTGACACACTTAATTGCTTCTACTACCTTTTTGTTACAATAGCTACATAATGTCACTGTTAATTCACTAATATTCGGCTTTTTCACAGCACTTCCACTTTCAACAGCTTCACTTGACGCCATATTTGATGATATGTTTAACACTTAAAGTAACGATTTTTAGTAAAATCCCAGTATTTTTGGGTCCTCTATTCAGAAAAGGTGACGAACTCCGAAAAAAAACTTACAAAATGGCAATGTTCCTAATTTTTTTTTCGGTTATCGAATTGAATTTCATTTTCTGAATGAACCCAATTTTCTAAGCATTTCTATGAAGATTTTTTTTCAAAAATCTAACACAATTTTTTTTTACATAACTTCAGCGATAAGAAATCACCCGAAATGGATGAATATTTGTAAAATTTCACTTATTTAATTATCAATCACGAATATGAAAACAGAATTGTTAAATATCAAACGGTTTCGTTACTACAGTCATTCAAATGTTTCGTTCAGACCTCTGAAATAATAAAAACAATTGTTTTGAGTTGTAGAGTCAGGAAATCGGTCCCTATTGTTTGAGATCATTTTCGCCTCAGAATTTGAAAGTTACAGAGTTTTGAAAAAAATGAGCGCTAAAGAAGCAACAGTTAGATTTCTCAGATTCATTATTGGACCTTACAAATGGAAACACATTCATGTAAAAAACAAGATCATCCACTTTGCTTTCCGAATAAATCCCAGCTTTGCAATATCTTACCTTAGGTGATGCAACCTCCGTTATCGATTTGACAAATTTGGTGAAATACATTCACATTGATTTATGGTCGATATTTATCAGAGTCCGTTGGACATCAAGATGGAAGCTATGCGCTATGACCGCTGTATATTTTGATAAAAGGGTTTGTGGTTACAAATGTTCCTTGGGATGTGGAGGGTCTCCGGAGTTTGCCACGTCTGTAGCGATAAACTTAACAATAAAATGAAGATAAATCGGACCATTTCTTTCTCTCCTTTAGTATATCTACGTTGGCCTGCTTGGATTTAAATCCCTTTGTGTCCCGCGTTGAAAGGATGAAGGAATTTCGTGGATTCAATTCTAAATGAAAATTCGAAGTTTATTGTGTAATTTATTTCCATAACAAAAGTACATCATTTGATTGCTGCAGAAGAAAATATGTTGCTCCCTGAGGAACATTTGTATAGGTATACGGGAACATGTGGTATGTACACATGCCGAATTGTATGTCCCAACTTCTTCTTTTAAATTTTGTGCTTAGAAACGAATTATTTTTTGAACAATCATAACAGTATTTCTTTAAGATTTTGTTCCATATAAATGTTTGTAGTATCGAAAACTAAACATAATAATATGCGTCTTACGATTCTCATTTTTGATATATGGAATGGATGAACTCATAAAATTATGATGTACTTATGTTCCATTCAACTTATACATTCTTCAGGACAGGTATCAGATCAAATATAAAACCTCGAAAATTATCGGGACATTTCGTAGTGGCCATTTCGTGATGCTGATGATAGACCCTTAACAGGATTTAAAATTCACATCGAAAACAAACAATGATGAATTCAGCAGACAGATAATTTTGCCGTTCAGTTGGACAGTTGTAAAATCGAGAGATTCACGTGCTACGTAACTGGCTTAATAAATGACTGATCCCAAATAATGTAGTGTTCTCTCTCTTATCGTTGGGAGTCGCAGTATGGGAGGGAATTTGAAGTACTCGCATCGAATTAATGTGTTACTCCATTCAAGTACTCTTGGTTGCCTACCATACTGCTTAAATTAAGCTACTCCCAACGTTAAGAGAGAGACAACATAACATTGTTTGCAATCGATCATTTATTCAGCCAGCTACGTAGCACGTAAATCTTTCGATTATACAACTGTTTCCGATGTGGATTTTGAATGCCCCATATTGTGAGAGTATGTAAAGTTCCTCGTGTCACCATATGATGTATATTTTTGAAATCTGTAGAATTTAAGCTTCTAACGGCACAGAAATCTCTCTTTTCGCATAAAAAACATAAGTTTGGGTCATAACAACGAAATTGTAAATACTGCTGAAAAAACTGTTAAGTTTTAAATAAACTTGATAATTAATCAAAGACCTGTTCAGGGTGCTGGTTTCTTCTAGAACACAATACATCTTATATATAAATCAGACTACATACATATGTACAAAAGAGACATGCGTTATAATGATAAGATTGAGATCCTAGCATCTCCTTTCTTTCATCACAAAAATAAAACTTTCAATTTCGATAATTCAAAAATCAAATTGTAATAACATCTCTAATCCTAATCTTTTCACAATTCCATACTAAGCTTAAACCAATCATATACAATAAAATACATTGTGAAATTCAGTCATAAGATTTAGAAGTAAAATATTCAATATTCAAGAAATTTGGATACTTTTTTGTTCTGCCACTAGATCTAGTACCTGCATTGACATCATTCTCTGAATTAATTGTATTACCACTATTACTCTCATCTCTACAATTTTCTATTTCATTTCCATTTTTCATATTTATAATATTCTGTCCATAATCGTCTCGAATTGGACGTAGGAATTTTCTATTCCGTCTAAAAACATTGCCATTTCTCTCTTACTTAACTAGATATGGTCTATCATTATATAAATCTACAACAATACCTTCTTGCCATTTGTTATTCAGAATATTTCTTACTTATACTTTTTGATTGATTTTTAATTTAGCCAGTGATTTTGCTTTTCGGTTATAATATTTTCTCATCGAGAAACGTTTCTTATGAATTTATTTTATTTTATTTCTATCATAAACTTCCAGAGATAGTGATTTTTCAAGAATAGGTAAAATACCTCTCAGTCGCCTGCTGTTGAGAAGTTGTGATGGACATTATTCGATAATGGCGTATTACGATATTCTAGTAGGGCTAAAAATGGATCATTACCGCTATGCACAGATTTCTTTAATATATTTTTTACTGTCTGTATTGCTCTTTCCACCATTCCTTTCGACTGATGATGATGTGGACTTGACAAAGTATGCTTAAAATTCCAATTATTAGCAAACATTTTAAATTCAGAAGAGGTAGATTGTGGGCCTGAATCCGAACAAACTTCTTTAGGTATTTCTTGTCTAGAGAAAATACTTTTCAAATTAGTCACGATATTATTTGTAGTTGTATTTACATTCAAATTACATATTTCTATAAATTTAGAATAATAATCTTACAATATTAGATAATTTTTATAGTTGAAGTAAAATAAATCGATTCCAACTTCAATCCACGGCTCACTAGGAATAATAATAATAATAATAATCTTTATTCCATGGTATGAACACACACAAAAGGAACAGTGTCAAAAAGAAAGAAAAAAATTACCTCAAATAATCATGCAAAGAATATGGTTCCAAATCAACCAAGTATTCCCTCACATTTTTCTTGAAAATCTTAATATTATTTAATAGCTTAATCCTATTAGGTAGATCATTGTACAATTTAATGCACATATAAGATGGGTGTCCTTCAGATAATGACAACCTATGTACAGGGTAATGTAAGTTCTGTAAGGGTGGCAAAATCCTAGCTTCACCTCCACGTGGTGCCGCCTGGCTTAACCCAAAGGGCTGGCGTATGCCTGACCTGGGCGAACTAACGAAGCAGGTCCGTGCCCAGCTGTAGTATCGTGGCAGAGGGCCTGCACACGGGTAACGATGCCAGGTGGGCGGGGTGTTTCATCATTCCTAAACCTGATAAATCGGGCTCGACATCGTAGTGGTCATGTCTCGCTGATGCCGAGTCTAGAGGATTTTGGCTATACTGCCTGAATCAAGGTGGAAAGAAAACCACTGGAAAAAAATACCCCAACCCAAGGTGAAACAGCATAAGCTGAAGGGTGCATGGCCATGGGGAAGCATGGTTACTATTATGCGGACTACTGAGTACCAGGCGACACCCAGGTTTCAATAGCCTTCCTGGAGCAATGCGGAGCTCTACTCCAGGTGACGGATATTTCCCTAGCTACTCGTGGGAACAAATGGACACAAGTAAACAAAAAACCAAAACACAAGGGGCTAGAAATAGCCCCACCACCACCTCATGGGATGTAAACGTCCCTTCAAACCCGAAGGTTGAAAAAGACCTTAAGACAACGGGCGTCGACAGCTTAGTCAGGGACCTCGATGATCTCAAAACTGGAGACAAGAGGATCCGTCTATCTGGCGCTGCCAGGAAGAGGATGAAATTCCTCAGAAAATCTGGTCTTACCCAGGAGGAAGCGAGGCAAAAGGTATTAGTGCCTATGCCTCGCCTATGCCTAAGTACAGGGAACGGGACTACTTCGAAAGAAGAAGCCCACCCGGTCACAATCCCGGCTCCAATATCCTGCGGGATAGAAGAGCCCAATAATAAACAATGAAGGACAAATTAAAGTGCCTTCAACTGAATCTCCACCACTCAAAGGCAGCCTCTAGTGCCTTGTATAGGAGATTCAAGGTTCAACAATTCGGTGTGGGCTTCTTACAGGAACCCTGGGTGTACAGGGGGGAAGTAAAGGGCCTACCTACCGACACATGTAAGTTGATTTATAAAATTGACTGTGATAGACCAAGAGCAGTTTTGGTGCTCAACGCAAATATAAATTTTGTCTCGGTTCCAGAATTCATAACTCAGGACCTGGCCACGGCCATAGTGGAGATCCCCACGGAAAAAGGCAAAAAGCAAATTGTGATGGCCTCTGCCTATCTACCTGGGAAAGAGAACCAACCACCCACAGAGGAAGTCCGACGCCTAGTGGAATGGTGCAAGAGAGGCAACAAATACCTTATTCTGGGCTGCGACGCGAATGCTCACCATACCATTTGGGGCAGCACAGACACCAACAACAGAGGTAAGGAACTTCTGGACTTCATATGTAGTAACAATTTAGAAATTGTTAATGAAGGGAATGAACCTACCTTTGTAACATGTAACAGGCGGGAAGTATTAGACTTAACACTAACGGACATGTTCACAATAAACTCAATAACTAACTGGCGTGTTCTCGGAGAGGCTTCGATGTCGGATCATCAGATGATTGTGTTTGACATCGAGGGCAACACGGGAAACGCTTTGGAGTGCCGAAACCCTAGAAAAACGGACTGGGATCTCTATACTGAGACGATCAGAGACGAATTCGAAGGTGTGCAACTCCAAATAAAAACAAGGGACGAGCTGGAGGCAGCTACAGCCCACTTAACAAATAAAATAATTAGTGCGTATGCACTGCCCACTGAAAAGGAGACAAACCTCAAGGAATGTCCCGTGGTGGAATAAGGAGCTAAGTGCTCTTAAATCGCAGGTCAGGAAGGCCTTCAACAGTGCTAAGTGCACAGAGGACTGGGGTCCCTATCGCAAAGTACTGACTGAATACAATAAAGAGCTCAGAAGGTCCAAAAGGAAAGCCTGGAGGTCTTTCTGCGAGGGGATTGTTGAGACAGCTCCAGCAGCAAGACTTCAGAAGGTTTTTGCTAAGGACCACTCCAATGGAATTGGTCTTATTAAAAAGGCAGACAGTGGTTTCACGAAAGACCTTGCGGGAAGTCTAGGGGTTCTTCTGGAAACCCACTTTCCGGGTTCAAGTGAAACAACTGTCGATGACGATTGCGGTGGGGATGGTTGGCGTAAGCTTACCCGAGAGGGATGGCGAACTGCAAACCAGCTTTTCACCGCAAAAAGAATCAAATGGGCGATTAAGAGCTTCAAGCCTTACAAATCGCCCGGGAAAGATGGAATCTTCCCAGCCCTGCTGCAAAGGGGTCTAGAATATCTAACCCCACGGTTGCAGGAAATATTTAAGGCTAGCTTTGTGCTCGCCTATACACCTAAGCGCTGGAAAGAGGCAAGGGTTGTTTTTATACCGAAAGCCGGGCGTAGACCTCCTGATGAGGCCAAATCATATTGCACAATTAGCCGCACATCGTTCCTCTTGAAGACGATGGAAAAGATCGTCGACAACCATCTGAGGAACGATGTTCTGAAAAAGAACCCATTGCATGTGCGACAATTCGCATACCAACCTGGCAAATCCACGGTCCATGCTCTGCACAAGTTAGTGTCGGAGCTGGAATCATCGCTGGAGGCTAGGGAGGTCGCAATTGGCACATTTGTGGACGTGGAAGGTGCTTTCGATAATACCACCTACGCATCCATAGAGAAGGCTGCGAAAAATAAGGGTATAAATCCTTCCACCATCGGATGGATTCAGTCCATGCTGGTGGGGCGGAGAGTCACGGCGGATCTTGGAGGGGTGTCGGTCACGGTCACTACGGAGAGGGGATGTCCACAGGGTAGAGTTCTGTCGCCTCTTTGGTGGTGTCTCGTGGTTGACGAACTACTCAGAAGATTAGCCGAGCAAGGTTACAGCTGCTATGGCTATGCAGATGACCTGTCTGTTATAGTTAGGGGAAAGTTCGAAGATACTACTTCAGAGCTGACCCAAAACGTCATTGATATCATCAATCGGTGGGGTCAGGAGGAGGGCTTTAACGTCAATCCAACCAAGACGGTTATTGTTCCATTCACACGTCGTAGGAAGCTAACACTTGTAGCACCGGTGTTGAAGGGAATAAAACTAGAGTTTTTCGATGAGGTCAAATGTCTGGGGGTCACCTTGTATAAAAAACTCAATTGGAACTCTCACCTTAACAAAGTGATTGCCAAATCTACAACGGCGTTCTGGATATGCCGCAAGTTATTTGGCAAAACTTGGGGTCTGCAGCCTCGTACGATCCACTGGATCTATACGACGGTGGTAAGACCTGTTATCACATATGCCTCTTTAGTTTGGTGGACTAAAACTGAAGAAAAGACAAGCCAGCAGAGGCTGAATAAGCTTCAAAGACTGGCCTGTCTAGGCATTACAGGAGCTGCGTATACAACTCCTACAGCTGCAGTAGAGGTAATACTGGATCTCACCCCGCTGCATATTTATGTTAAGAAAGAAGGTCTCATGAGTGCCCTAAGAATGGACCAAATAGGGCCTGGCAAGGGACACGGAAATATTTTAAGATCACTCGGTGGTGACCTCCCTTTGCTACCGAGGGATTCCATGCCAATCGAGTATGACCTTGACGCCAACTACGAAGTGATCATAGGTGATCGCCAAGAAAGTGTGGAAGGTTTGTCTCGACTTCGTAAAAATCATCTCATCTGGTACACAGATGGGTCCCTAAGGAAACGAGGAGCAGGCATAGGCATATACGGTCCCAAATACAGGGAATCAGAGCCTTTGGGAAAGCCAATAACAACGCTTCAAACTGAAATTTTGGCCATAGAAAGATGCGCCCAAGTCTGTCTGTCCAGACAGTACAAGGGAGCCAGAATTTGTATTGCCTCTGATAGTCAGATGGCACTGAGGCAGCTTATGGCCGTTGATTGTAGATCAAGGACCATTTGGAGCTGCAAACAGTCCCTCAAAACACTGGCGAAGTACAACAAGCTAGTTTTAACTTGGGTACCTGCCCACCAGAACATTGAGGGAAATGAAAAAGCTGATGCCCTTGCAAAAAGAGGAGCAAACACACCCTTCACCGGACCCGTGCCCTCCTGTTGGGTATCACCTACACTGATTAGGGCACACACTCTTACTGGATAAACACATCCGGTCAAAGACAAGCAAAGAGACTAATTGAACCTTCCAAAGAGAAGGCTCAACAAGCTCTATCGTTGTCAAAAAACGAGTTAAGGCTGCTAATCGGCCTTCTCACAGGGCATTGTCCCGTGAGATATCACCTACACAAGATCGGTAAAGAAAACTCCGACATTTGTAGGTAATGTGAATCGGCCACTGAAACCACCGAACACATATTATGCCAATGCACTGCGCTGGCGCAAACCAGACTTACTCTACTAGGGGGCGCGTTATTAACGCCAGCCGACATAAGAGCGAAGTCTCCTAAGGAAGTAACCAGCTTTGCTAAGGAGGTTAGATTCCTGGGAAAAACGTAGTTTTAGCATGGTAACGCACAAAAGACCTTATTGGTCGCAGTGCAGAAGGGTAATCAACGTGCCGATCGACCACTATCTAATCTAATCTAATCTAATCTAAGTTCTGTGCTCTTAAATCATAATTACTTCTATTTGTATGAAGCGAAAACATAACTCTATTTTTAAAGAAAAACATCGAACATTCAAATACATAAATACCAAAAACTGTTAACATTTTATTTTCCCTAAATATTTCCTACACGATTGAATAGAAGTCATCTTGAACATGTATCTTATAACTCTCTTTTGTAAAACAAACAGCTTACTAACATTTGAGCTCGATCCCCAGAATATCTCAAGAGGCATTCAAAATTGCCAAAATATATGGTTTTCAAGTTATTTACACTCAAGTATTTTGACATCGTTCTTAACACCCCGATTACACTCAGCCCACTTCCACGGCATGTAGCAGAGAAGTGAGCAGGGAAGTGGGCAGCGACTGAATGTAATCACTATACTTCCCTGCTGCATGCCGCGAATCCTCGTGCTGCCTCATGCTCCCCGAATTAGCGGTTTTTCGGACGGAAGTCAAAGGACTGGCAATACCGGCGCAGTGTGTGATTACATTCAGCTAGGTTGCTGTTGCTGCGTTGAGAAAAGATCGCCCTGCGCTCTCGCGAAATTTAATAATTTTAACGAAAATATTGTTTTTATTATTATCGAAAAAATGTCCACGATGGAATGGAGTAATGAGAATAAAAAAACTATGAATCACTCTTGATAATATATTTTCCGGTTTTTTATTCAATTTTAATTGTTAAAGTGAGAATTATATTTACGTATTTAATCTGTATTTGTTGCCTGGATAAGATCACTGGGAACAATGTTAACAGCTCTGGACACTTCAGGGACAATTATTGAGATAGTTGATTCTGAAACTTTAAATAGATAGTATAAACTTCTATAACTATCCCCTGTTGCCAAGAATCGCAGAGTTATCGCCAATCTAAATTTTGGGGGAATTCTCAATCTCGTATCTTCTTTTTTTATCATCGGTTGAATTTTGTTCAAGAGAAATCAAAAATCATTTCAGTCATTTCATTCAGAAAACTTTACATCCCATTTTTGTATACGAAACATCGAATAATTGTAAATTGTAGTCGCAAATTGGAATAATATAATAGTATTTAGAACTATTTTTGTTTGAATTGATAGAAAAAGGGTAAATTGATACTGAGGGACTAACTCTTTTTTCTCTTCATGTTTTCAAGACACCCACATATTCATACAAATCAACGAGACAAAGCGCCGAGGCTGCAATTTCTTTGTTCGTCATTGCCGAACCGTGCTAACGAGAGCAATGCTGCGGCTGAGTGTAAATGCACACTGCCTTCGAAACTGCTGCAGAAGTATTTCGGGAATTATTGCCGACAACGCGAGTGGCAGTGAGGAGGGCTGAGTGTAATTGAGGCATAACCTTCAAGCGGTCGCGCGGTCATTTGAAACGGCAGCGCTCGCACGTAACCTTAAAGACCTATGCAAGATTTAATGAGAATTAAATATCTACTAATTCAAATTCATTTATTTTTCATACGAAAACAATAATGTATAACCTTAGGAACCAAATTAAAACTTAAAGTTACAACTAGAAAGAAACAGGACGAATTTTTTATATCAAAATGTTTCATATCTATATAAGTCTAATTTTCATCAGAATCGGCTATCTCGTCGTAGTAACATTCCCTACAAATAAATACAGTATGCTCTCTACAAATATTTCTCAAACAAGATTTGCATTGCGTCTTAGACTGCCTTCTTTTTTTGGCAGGGCGTATTTTGCAGCTTCATCTGCATGTGGTGGAACTATTGCTCGGTTCACTATCACTGTTTCTATCGTTCAAATTGAAATGTTCCCTTTTGAGTTTCCTGGAAAGGCTCACTGAAGTAGCTCTTCTCTGCACATATTCTTTTACAAATTGCATACCAAGTTCTCGTAAATATTTACGTCTCTTCTTTATGACTACATTGTTTGACCTCAAAATTACCATGGCATTTACTCCTGCTATATCTAGGAGACGAAAAAAAATTGTCAATGGCCACCTATTACTTTTTCTTGACGTTGAATACATTTTCACTTTTTTATCAACTTCGTCGACGCCACTTTTGGTCTCATTATAGAAAGTCACGATGCTTGGTTTCCGTTTTTCATTAGTATTTTCATCTATTTCAGCTGCAGTATGAAGTGAGGATATGAGTACTACAGATCTGTGTTTTTTGGGTACATACGACACCATTGTAGCGCTGGAAGAAAATCCAAATTGGCTTGAAAATTCTGGTTTCCCTTTTTCAAAAAAACAAGGGGGTATCTCTTTTTTGTTTTTTCGCATGTACCCACAGCTGAAATTCTATGATTTTTGGCTAAGTCCTCCACCAAAGGAACACTGGTGTACCAGTTGTCAAAGGTCAAATTTCGCCCAGTGCCAGAAATTGGTGTAATCAACCTTTTCACGACGTCAGCTGCAGCATTACTCAACTGGTAAGGACCATCTGGTTGCTTACCAGCATAAAGTTCAATATTGAGGACATAGAATGTGGCTGCGTAAACAAGCAGGTACTATTTCATTCCGTATTTATCAGGTTTTGACTTCATGTACTGCCGGAAAGGACATTTGCCTCGGAAACCTATCATCATCTCATCAATAACCACATTCTGTCCTACGGAAAATGGTAATAAACAATTTTCGGTGAATTTTTCTAGAATTTTTCTAGAAACACATCCATATCACAACCTACACTGCATGGCCTGTACACTGCCAGCACGATAAAACTTTCACTTCCCAAACATAACTCAGCAGCAGCACACTCGAACTGTCCAATGACAAAAAAATCTTCCAACTTCTTCCTTCTCCTACAATTGATATCTTTGTGGATGTATAATGCTGCACCACCATGTTTACCTTTGGGCCTGCATATATGTGAGATTAGGTTGAAATTATTTAACTTTTATACTATTTCATCTTCACTTTGCCAGTGTTCTGTTACACAAACAATTTTACAGTTTTGTTGAGTTGAAAGAAAATGCTGAAAAGAGTCCACACTATTACCCATGGTCTGCAGATTTTGATGGATAAGACAATTATAATTTTTCTTGGTGTATGTTTTTCATTAGCGGTGTTTATGTTTTTATTATTAATGTGATCACTGTCATTTTCACCAAGACTATTGACATCCATCATTTTCTTTCTTTGCGCAGCTTCCAACATAGATTTATAATATTAACTAGATGGCGAACCTGTCAAAAAATTTGGGGCAAACGGCGGCCATTTGCAGTTGGGAGTGAACCACAAATATTTTGAGAGATGTCACTTTTTCTATGAATTTAAACATTAAAATTACCAATATTCCTTTATTTATTTTATTTCAACGAATCAAAATGATAGGATTACCAATATTGTTTAATAACTAATCACAAGAATCGAAAATATTTATAATTTTAATAGACCGAAATGTCAGAGTTCACAGAACACTAATATAAAGAGTTCGTTTTTCATCACTTCTTTCAAAGGAACGTCTATGTTTCAATCAAAATTCGAGCACAGACGGCATACAACATCAAAATATTTGTGGTTCACTCCAAACTGCAAATGGCAGCCATTTGCCTCTCTTTTTTCTACGTTACAGTAAGGAAGTTCGACGTCCAGTTAGTATTATAGGTCCATGGCTTCCAAACGGTATACCACAGAATTTTTGTTTACCGCAGTATCCGGACAGGAAACATTTCATTCATTCATTCAACATCCTTTCACAATGCCCTTGGTATCTCAGACCATCGAACATATCATTATTCATAGTTTTCAATTTAACACTTAAGACTTTCATTCACATCTTACATACCACTCTAACAATTCTTGTTCTTAGACATACTGGGACATACACAAACATCCATACCCACGCCGGGATTCGAACCCAGACCTACAGCTTCGCAAGTACTTGTAGGCACACGCCCTGTCCTTGCAGCCACCGAGGCGGTTAGGAAACATTTGTTACTGCTCTTTTCAGTGATTGCCTCGACCTCGATTTGTTTGATATGATTTTTTTCTGAGGACCTTATCTTATTACCTTGAGATAACATTTTTAATGTTGGTATTTTGTATTTCAACAATATATTATTATCGATCAGTAATTGATTATTTTCTTCCAAGTCTCTTATAATTTTAATCATGAATTCGACCTGATTTGTTTGATTGGTTATTTCAAACTTGTTTACCAGATTGAAATTTATTTCGCTGGATTGGAGTCCAGCGTCGAAGATGGATCTGATTCTTCACCGGTATTTTTACCAGAACAGCAAATTATCGATGATTCACTTACCACTTTTAGATGTTTCAGGCAGGTTGTACAACCAGGGTGAAATATCTTACAACAACATTCACATTTAATCGATGATTTCACGACAATTTACGACAATATCCGCATAGCGCTTCAATGACAACCTTCTCGCTTGACATCTTGACTACTCTCATGTATATCATGATTGATTCTTCACAGTTTGTTTTCAATATAGATTACAAGTTTTACAAGAATTACTCAAATTATCTATTTGTAATGATAAACCTGGCCAAAATATCAATTCTCTAGCTCTGTTTTTAATTTTTTCTTTACCCATATGACCTATATGTAATTGTTTTAATGTATCTTGTCTTAATTCTTCCGGTATTGAAATTTTGTCACCTTTAAATATTAAACCTACAATAAATGTTAAATCTTCTCTATAGGTCCAATAAATTTTCATTTCATTTTCTAAATTCTTTTTGTTATTAGGAAACCTTTTATTATTAACTAGCTGACCCGGCAAACCTAGTTTTGCCAGTTTAAAAATTATTTAATCTTGTTATAAAGTAGAAATCTGAAATGAGTTATAGATTTATAGAAGTACCCTGAAAATATCTATCTATATCTATAGGCTGAAATTCAGAATATTCAAAATGTTTATAGGAACAACCTGTTTATATTCAAAGCGTCTATAGAAAATTTATATGAAATCTTTCACAAATCAAATGAAACATCAACAATACAGAACTCATATGTGACACGTTAAAAAAAATGATAATGCTGAAGGGTCTATAAAAACGGCTGCTTGGAAAGGATAATTAGAATATTAGTAGAGCAGCCCATCCGATTTCATATATTTTTGTAGTATTTTTTCTTGAAGAAGTAAACCCGGCCTGTGTAGATTTCAAAAGTTCGAGATGTTACTTCTCATAGTAGTCATGTAGAAAAAAATTCTGAGATTTCTATTATCATGAGAATTCCACTTTCTTGTTCAAAACCTTAAATCGAATTTGACTAATCTCGATATTTCCAGTTGTTGCTCTTGGCAGTTATCGAGTACAGGAGTGGCCTATTGGACACCTATAAACCAAATGACTTTCGACGGCAACAACTTGAAAAAACGAAAATTTCAAGTTGAGTTTATGGTTTGAACGGGAAAGTCGAATTGACATATAATTAGAATGACCCTAAAAGTCATTATGATTGCCCTTCAAAATTTAGGTAAATTCAAAGCATGAATGAAATTGTTAAATCAAATCAAAATAATTTTGTAAAGGGGATTGGTTTTGTGGACCTAAATTTCTTCATGAGTAGCTTTCTTTGTTTTTTTAATATTCCGTAGATTATCAACAGTCCAAATTCATTTATTTAACCAAGCAGTGAAACTTTATTGAGCACTCCATATCAAATCTTCAGGACCTGCAAAAAAGATATATTAATTACTATTTAGTGATCAAGAAGTAAAAATTACTTATTTTTATTTTCGAGTTTTCTATCGATCACATTTTAATGAAAGCAGGCAAAATTCAAATCAATATTATACATTTTTCGCATAATAATAATTGTTAATTATTCTAACATTTCCCTTGCCAATATGATGAAATGAATTATGAACATTAATGTAGTTATCTAAGGAAACCATTTAATCTCTCAGTCTCTCGGTAAACCATGAATGAGTATAATGCACAGACAAAATAATCAGATGTGTGGTACAATAGTTCATAATATCGTTTACCTTAGATTCCAGATATATTGTTCTTCATAAGTAGCTTCTTCATTTTGAAAACATTCAGTAAATTATCAACAATCCAAATCCATTCATTTAATATCATTGTTCAATTCATATAAACCTTTTTGGACCTGCAAAAAATATCAATAATTGTAACAATGAATAGATGAGTCTTCAATCATCCACTCTTTTGTTGAAATGTATGGAAGAATTGATTAGAGCAACCTTGTGTACAATGTCTACTCTATTATAGTATTCATTTTGAAGAGTTTCGAGCTCCTGAGCTGTACCAGTGCTTGTGCGCAGCAAATGGCAAGCTGTATTTCGAACTTTTGAGTTACTGAGGAGCACGAAACTTTTCAAAACGAATATGCTATATATGGAACTATTGTGGGGAGACCCATTGATATTAAAGTTAAAGATATGAGAAAACCTCAATGAAATGTAGCATTATCATCATGAATTACTGTTACTTAGATTAATCGTTTATATATTGTGAACACTCACATGTCCCCAAAGGTTTCGAATTTTAAACAGTGTTCTTCTATTCACCGGATGGATTCACTGCTTTCACCATCTTATATTAATCTATCTGAAATGTAAATATCCACTTCTTGAATAACAATAGCAGCATTTATATACACCAATATGTTTGATATTTCATGTTCCTCCTATTACTCGTATATTACACAAACTCGAATAAGTTGAACCTACCTCTTATTATTTCCTATGTGAGGAGATCAATGGTATTTATCTTCGTTGGTTCCTTGCTTCACCTTGAGAACTTCATCTGAACCTTGTATGTGTTTTCTTTTCTTGGGTTGAAAATGTAACTTTAAATTGGTCATTTTCTATTGATATATCTGAACCACAAATATCCTCTTCCTGGATAACAATAGTAAAATTAATATAATAATACATATATCACATATTTCATGTTATCATAGTACACGAATTCTAATATATAACCTACCTTGTATGGTACCTTTAAGTAAAAGATATGCTAGTTTTACGTTATTTCCAATTAAAATTTTCGTTTCACCGATGTAACTTCACTTTTTGTTCAAATGTCAAAAACAGTATAAGTACTCTATGATACCCAAATACGTCAAAGAAGAAAAAGAAAAGGAAAGCCTTTTATTTTTTCCGAACAATTTATTTTTGAAAATTTTGTTGTAAAAAAACCTTGCCCTAACAATAATGAACACAACAAAAAAAGAATTGTCGAATTTGGTGCAGTCGTTTAATAAATATGGTCTTTTAACAGTAACCATAGATCCTGTTTTATTAATATAGATTTCACTAAATTTTGCAAATGACTGTCAGTTTTGATTATTTGTTTGATCTTTTCTATTTCTGAATCTGATACTGGTAAATTTTTGATCAATGAACAAATGTGCAGATTAATATCTTTTGTAAATTCATATTCTTCATCAATATAGGCTCTTGATAATGCATCAGCAATTTTCAATTCTTTTCCCGGTTTATACACTAATTTAAATTGGTAAGGTTGAAGTTTTAATAGCATTCTTTGCAAACGAGGAGGTATTTTAACAAGAGGTTTTGAGAAAATTGATATCAATGTTCGATGATCCGTTTCAATAGTGATATTTCCATTTGCGAATAAATATTGATGAAATTTTTCACAACTAAATACCACTGCGAGCATTTCTTTCTCTATCTGTGCATAAGATTTTTGTGATTCTGTTAAGTATCTTGATGCATAGGCAATTATTTTATTTTTTGTTTTATATAAGTACCAAGACCTTTTGAAGATGCATCATGCATTGGGTTGAAAATATCCTAATATAGGATCCTTTGAAATAATATTTTTCAACGATTCGAAAAAATTTTGTTGTTCATGATTCCATTGAAATTCAATATTTGATTCTAATAAGTTTCTAAGGGGTTCTGCTATACTAGATGCATTTGGAATAAATCTTTGTAAATATGTAATCATTCCTAAAAATATTTCCACATCTTTTTTATTTTGAGGAGTTTTGTAATGTATAATAGCTTTAACTTTTTCTTCATCTGGTTTTATTCCATTAGAAGTTAATATATGACCCATGTATTTGATTTCAGTAATGCCAAATTTGCATTTGTTTTTATTCAGTTTGATATTATTTTCTCTACAAATATCTAAAGCAATTTTTAAAATTTTGTCATGTTCCTCAATGCTTTTTGCAAATATCAAAATATCATCTACATAAATTTTGATACCATCAACTGATAAAAATAAATCACTTATACGTTTAAAAAATATTTCCGATGAATTACGTAAACCATATGGCAACCTTTTGAGACAGTATATTCCGAAAGGGGTATTGAAAGTTGTAAGTTTCTTACTCTGATCATCCAATTTAACATGCCAAAAACCGTTACTACAATCTAGAGTGCTGAAATACTTAGCTTCTGATAACTCGTACGTTAATTTTTCTAATGATGGCACTTGGAAGTGGCTTTATTCAAGTCCTTCGGGGTGTCGATTCTCGGGATCACTCGTTCATGAATGTATACGTTCGTGAGTGAGTAAAATCGAGAAAATAGGTAGAAGTAAGTTAATTCCCGAACATATCGTCAATTAATCGTTCCAACGAAAGTTTACATTCATTTCGAAGGTATAAAACAATTTTAATCTCCAAAAATCATCGCTCAAAAAGTCACGAACGTATACGTTCGTCGAACGAGTGATCCCGAGAATTTACACCCGGGTCAATGCAGATTCTAATATCATTATTGGGCTTTCGAACGATTACCATTGAGCTGACCCAATCGGTTGGCTCCGATAATTTCTCTATAATATTTTCGTCTTCTAATTGTTGAAGTTTTTGCTTCAATTTTTCGTGAAGATTGAATGGAATTTTTCGCGGTGGTTGAATTATTGGAGTTATGTTTGGGTCAACCTCTATGTGATATTCATCTCTCAAGCATCCGATACCTGTGAACAGATCATTATAATTAGTGAATATTTTAGCATAATTTTCATTTTTATTTCCATTTTTTTTTATTTGTAATTAACGTGTCTCGGCAACTAGGCCATTGACACATGGTACAGAGTTCTATTCATTTAGGTAGTACAGACATTAATGTTTACAAAGAATGGGTATCTACAGAAAAGGAAATAATTTTAGATACATTGATTATATGTGATCGTACAATCGGCATTCTTTCAAAAATTTCAATGTTGCTTCAATTTGCGTTGCTGAGTTGAGGTTGTCCTTTAAATTTTCTTTGAGTCCCATTCGACGACGGGTTTCATCATAATGTGGACAGCGAGATGGAATGTGTTTTACAGTTAAACGAGTTTCTCGACAGTATTCGCATATAGGATGTTCTTCTGATGACATCAAGTAGCCGTGTGTAAGCCTGGTGTGTGCTTTTCTTAGTCTATTTATAACTATTTTGTCCTTTCTATTGAGACTGATTTTTATCGGGGAATTGATTTCAGGTTGGATTGCATGTAGCTTGTTATTGCTGCTATTCCATTTAGTTTGCCTTTCTCGAAAGCATTTCATCTTTATTGTCGCCTTTAGATCTGAGTGCAACTGAAAGTTTGTGATGGAAAGATCAGAGGATCGTGCCAGTTTCGCGGATTGGTCTGCAACTTCGTTTCCTTCTATACCCACATGAGATGGTATCCAAATTATGGTCGTAGAGATGTTTTTGTTGGTTTTAAGTATATGGCATCGTTCTTGAATTTTTTATATTAGCGGGTTATTAGAATAGATGTTGGATATCGATTGAATTGATGATAATGAGTCTGTGAATATTGCAATATGTTGGCCTGGCGTTATGGTGCTGAATAGGGACTTGTAGATTGCGAACAGTTCACCAGTATGAATGCTGCTGGTAGGTGGAAGTTTGTAGGATACTGGGCTATTGTGTTCGTTAACTATCGATCATGCAACTCCGTGTTTATCTTTAGATGCGTCGGTGTAAAATTCCTCATCGAATTTCTCCTTGGATTTCAATTCAAGGAAATGTTGTTTCAGAATTGCACCATGAGTTTCCTATTTATTGTATCTATGTAGGACTGTATTTAGCATCGGTTTGTGTCTAGACCAGGGAGCATGTTTTGAGTAGATCATGGGCACTAATGAGTTAAGATTTATGGACTCTGAGTGCTGTTGGACCATCTGTGGAATTGAGAGTAGCGTCATAGGTTTTATAGCGGTTGGGTATTTCGACGTTTTCATCAGATCATGTGCTGGATGGTTTGGCATAGCAGACACCTTTAAAGGAGAGTTTGCTGTCGACAAAGGTTCAGTGGCATTTCTTGTGCTTCTACATGGAGGCTCTCTGATAGGCTTTTCCTAGGTATTTTAGATGGTCAACTATTTCTAGAGGTAGGTCGTTAATTGTAAGGTGGGGTGGGACAGTTTGATGTCTTCTAGTAAAACGAATGACTTTTGATTTTGATGGGGAGAAGTTGAAACCGATGTTTTCCGCCCAAGCAGTTATACCATCAAGAGCATTTTGTAACAGTTTGCACGTACTGTTTGTGTTTTTACCTGAGCAGAATAGGAGCAGGTCGTCAGCATATAGAACTTTTCATTGGGGCTTTCATAACGTTGCATATGTCTTTTATGGCTAACAAGAACAGGGTGGCGCTTAGTACGGAGGCTTGGGGAATGCCATTTTGGGTGGTGTAAGAAGCTGACATTTCACCATTTACTTTCACTTTGAAATTTCTGTCGTTTAGGAAGTTTTTCAGAAAAAGGAATATATTGCCACTAAGGTTTATGTTTTTTAATTTAGTCAAGATAGTTTCACGACTTGTGGTGTCAAATGCACTTTCTATATCGATAAGTGCGGAAATTAGGTCTTGTTGATTTGCGAAGGCATTCGCGATTTCTGTTTGTAGTAAGACAAGGTTGTCTGTGGTGTTGCATTTCTGCCTGAAGCCTGATTGTGTGGAGTACAGGAGGTTATTTTTCTCAAGGTGCCACATAAGTCGTTGGTTAACCATTTTTTCTAAAATTTTACACAAGGTACCGGGTTTTTCACTATAATTTGACCACCCCTTTCAACTTTGTCACTAAAGGAGCTACAAAAAAATTTTTTGTATGAAAGTTTCACGAAATCAACTGAGGTTTTTCGATATGAGTCCAGAAACTGAAATATATACAGGGTGGCCAACATATTGATGGCAACTTCATTTTTTCAAATGGAACACCCTGTATATTTTTCCATGTTTGGCTAGCTCTTTTTCCCCTGATTTCGAATATGTAATATATGTTGGTCTATCTCTTTTATTCTGAGAACCACAGAGTTTCAAATTTTAAGAACCACCTGCCAAGATCTGTAATCATTTTACAAGTGGCAGAGTGCGTTTACTGAAAATGCTCATTTTTGGAGTTATAATAACGTCAATGGAATGATATACAGGGTGAACAACATTGAATGCAACTATATTTTTTCAAATGGTGTCCTGTATATTCTTCCTTTTTTTGATAGGCTATTACCTCCTGATCTCAAATCTAATGATAATAAACCAAACAATCTACTTGAAAGTATTATTTTAGAATGAATACTTAACAATTACTTAACCAATGAAAAATAATAAACTATGGTAGTATGGTAAGAGCAACATCAACTAAAGAAATTGCTCAAAATGACCACCTTCATTCAATACACATAGTTCATATAGTTGTCTCAAGTTGTTTAGACTATTTATGATAGCATTATTATGGCTCTGATTCAAGTCAGAAATTAAAGCTTCAAAATTTGTTTCTTATCATTACAATATTATCATTATTCTTTGTGCGTTGACGGGATTAATTCCGAATTATGGGTTTAATGTTGGTTGATTTTATATCATTAATACTATTCTCCGCTTTCATTGATTGTGATTATTGCTGAAGTAAATTTTTTCCTTCAGGAACGGGTGTGAAAACGTGTCCAACGGTGTTAAATCGGGACTATTTGGTGGCCATAAAATGGGTGCGCCATTACCAATCCAGAGATCAAATTGGTCACTTAAATATTCACGAACTTCCAAAACGCTATGCCAGATGGTTATTGAAGTTTGAAACTCTGTGGTGCTCAGAATAAAAGAGATAGACCAAAATATGCTACATATTCGAAATCAGGGGAAAAATAGCTAGCCAAACATGGAAAAATATACAGGGTGTTCCAATTGAAAAAATGGAGTTGCCATCGATAAGTTGGCCACCCTGTATATAATTCAGTTTCTGGACTCATATCAAAAAACCTCAGTTGATTTCGTGAAACTTTTATACGAAACATTTTTTTGTGTCTCCTTTAGTACCAAAGTTAAAGGGGGGTCAAATTATAGTGAAAACCCGGTACATGTCAAGGAAATTGGTCCGAACGTGTTAGGTGAGGGTCCTGACTTGTCTGATTTTCTGATGGGAATAATATGAGATTGCTTCCATTGGGTGGGAAACTGATGATTGTTCCAAATGTCATTATATATTTCTAGGATTTTTAGATATGTATTCTTCCATAAGTGTGTTTAGTATATATAAATTGGGAAAATATAGAAAGTCACACTATATTGATACTTATATTTCTTTGGCGATCGATTTCGGTATTGAACCATCATCAGGCCAGCTGGAAATACACATAAATGTAGACAATACGTTGAATATAAACTAACATATAAATAAACTATTCACTGGTTGAAAACAATTATTACAGAAAATAAGTAAAACAAGAAAAGCAGGAATGTGTAACATACCGTCTGAAATACATGAACTGAATTGCATTCAAATATGCGAAATCACCTGAAATTAATTTTTATTGTTGTGTTTGTTGTCCGCGATCTGGAAATGAAATGATCGACATGTATCTGTTTGAGACGGCTTGAACTGTCAAATACCAAAGGGGTTAAAGGAGGAGGGAAATGGGCGGGGGTTTTAATATATTTTCGGTTAGGTGAAGGGTTCCAAAAGTCTAAATATACTTCTATTATTAAAGTCCAGCATGTCATTTAAGAGATTTTCATTACTTTTATTCTTAAGAATTTATGTGTGTGAAGTTGGCCCAGCACTTTTTGATTTTCGAAAAAAAAATTGTTGTGCTGAATTGTGCTAAGTTTGGGCTGTTTTGTGCGGAATTTTTTTTTTCTAATTCCAAGTGGTTTTCGAAATATTTCGAAAACCGAAAAAATGAGCCAGCCCAGCACTTTTCGAAAAATTGCAATTAAATGATTGATAAAAATTGTGCTACACATGTACTGAGTTGTGCCGTTCGAATTTTCTCGAAAGTCCCTCTCATTTCCTGAAAGATCGAAATTTAAGAAGAAAGATAGCCCAGCACTTTTTTTTTTCTCACAAAAGAACGTAAAAATTTGTGCTACATTTGTGCTGCTTTGTGCCGTAAATATTTTCACGAAAATCCTTTCTGTTTTCCTGCAAACTACGAAAATAAAAAAAAAGTTATCCCAGCACTTTTGGTTTTCTCAGAAAAAACATGCTCACAAAATTGTGCTACTCTCAGGCAAAGTTGTGCTGTTATTATTTTCACAAATATCCTGCTAATTCACCCAAAAAATAAAGAAATCAAAAAAAAGTTAGCCCAGCACTTTCATTTTTTTTCGACGAAAATTGTTTCATATGATTGTACTCTATTTGTGCCAACTTGTGCTGATCAAAGTTTCAGAAAAATCATGAGTTTTCTTCTTATATGGGGGAAAATAAGAAAAATCAGTGGGGTGGAGGAAGAACCAGTATACCTGGCAACAGTGACTGTGAAGTTGGCTCAGCACTTTTTGATTTTCGAAAAAAAAATTGTTGTGCTAAATTGTGCTAGATTTGTGCTGCATTGTGCCGCTGAAATTTTTTTTATTTCATTCGGTTTTTGAGATATTCAACGAAATGTTTTGTACGAACCTAACCTGCATTTTCCTAAAATTGGGTTTCCAACAGTTTAAATGGATTATGGTATAAATGTATTGAGATAGTACTGAGTTGAAAATTCAATTGACTATTGGTACAGCAAATTCGTAGAAATATCGATGAATTTATTCGCTCCTAGATGAAATTTATGGTTGCATAATTTTCTTGGAGGGAATTCTTTTTCTTTACTTTTATGCATTCAAAAAGCTGAAGGAAAATAAAACATTGTTACCGCACCTCTATTAGAATACATAAATATAATATTGTATAGTTGAATTTTCACATTAGTGTATTATTTTTATTTTCTTGAAGTTACGAAAAACTCAATAACGTCCTTGAAAAACTTCGAAATATTTAATTATCCCCAAAACAATAAGTAACGATAGAAAAATAAATTTCAATGAAAACAAAAATAATATATTTCATGAAGATAACAAAAAAAAATAAAAATATAACTTTTAAAAATAGGATTCAGTTAGTTGCAACATATATAAATAAATGAGGCTCAATTGAAGCGAACTTGGTGTTTTCTTTGCATTTTTCTTTACATCATCGAATTCCATCCAGCGATTACCGATTTTTCTGTATCAATATTATCTTATGAAAGTTTAACTCTGGCAACAGAGCCATCGACCCCCTTTGCAGATGGTGGGACAATAAATCATAACATAAAGAATGCGATGTGTTCTGAGGATTGCGGTTGTCAAGCAACGGTCTGAACCACTATTGTCAAGTTGCCGTGTTTTCTTTATTTGCTAGAATGTACTGTTTTATTTATTTTTCGACAATTGAAAGAAGAAATGAAGGTTTTTTTTTCTGGCAATTCCACTAGCATGTATTCACCACGATAGAAGCAAAATTTTATTCACAAATTCGGGAGAAAAAAACATATTTGCTGAAATAACTTTTTCTTATTTCATTTGATTTTTTAGAGATTAGAATGACTTTTGAAAAAATTTGAACGGCAGAAGTCAGTACTAAACTCAGTATATCCAGTCCACAATTTATTTCAGTTGACGAAGACCAATTTTTGAAAATGCACATAGGTAGGAAGGTACAAAACATTTCGTTGAATATCTCAAAAACCGAATGAATTAAAAAAAAATTCAGCGGCACAAAGCAGCACAAATCTAGCACAATTCAGCACAACAATTTTTTTTTCGAAAATCAAAAAGTGCTGGGCCAACTTCACACTCACTGTTGCCAGGTATACTGGTTCTTCCTCCACCCTACTGATTTTTCTTATTTTTCTCCATATAAGAAGAAAACTCATGATTTTTCTGAAACTTTGATCAGCACAAGGTGGCACAAATAGAGTACAATCATATGAAACAATTTTCGTCGAAAAAAAAACCAAAAGTGCTGGGATAACTTTTTTTTTATTTTCGTAGTTTGCAGGAAAACAGAAAGGATTGTCATGAAAATATTTACGGCACAAAGCAGCACAAATGTAGCACAAATCTTTACATTCTTTTGTGAGAAAAAAAAACGAAAGTGCTGGGCTATCTTTTTTCTTAAATTTCGATTTTTCAGGAAATGAGAGGGACTTTCGATAAAATTCGAACGGCACAACTCAGTACATGTATAGCACAATTTTTATCAATCATGTAAATCCAATTTTTCGAAAAGTGCTGGGCTGGCTCATTTTTTCGGTTTTCGAAATATTTCGAAAACCACTTGGAATTAGAAAAAAAAAATTTCAGCACAAAACAGCACAAACCTAGCACAATTCAGCACAACAATATTTTTTTCGAAAATCAAAAAGTGCTGGGCCAACTTCACACACATCTTGTCGTGTGATTGTGGTCCATGAGATGATTCCCTAGTGCTGAATTAGGTCGATTTTTTTGATGTTCTGTGAATCTCTTTTTCATATTCCTCGTTATATATATATTCTTTTGAATTGAGAGCTAAAAAATACAATACATGAAACAAAAATGATTGGCAGTCGGTACATGTTATTTCGTAAATGCCACTTTGTTGTTCACGTTGGGTTCTTATCTTGCTATTAATCAATAAGTTTTCTAATGTAATATGTCCTTTATTTACTAGATTATAAGTATATTTCTTCAGTGTGGAACTAATTTTTGGATTCAAATTTTCAAAAAATGGTGTTGTTATAAAACGTTCTCTTCTCGATGTGTGGGGGTATATTTCTGTTAAAATTTACTTCCGCTTTATGGATTTTAAAATGTCTTCTATAAATTTGTCCGAATATTGGTTATTTCTTCCGATTTGGTATATGGTTTCCAATTCTTCATTGTAATTTTTTATGGATAATGGGACGTTGAGGAGTCTATTAATCAAAACTCTAAATGCAGCTCTTTTTATTGGGGGTGCGTGGTATGAATGATATGGAATTATGGAATCAGTTTGTGTGGGTATTCTATAAATATCAAAGGTGAAAGTGTTGTTATTTTCCAGGGTTATTTTGAGGTCCAAGAAGTTTATGCTATTGGATACTGATTTTTCTAGAGTGAATTTCAATTTGAATTTGGAATTTATTGTGTCAAAGAAATTTTGAAGTTCCTCGTCAGTACCCGACCATATACAAAATATGTCATCGACATATTATCGTTTCAACATTATTATTTTATTGCTTTGAGGAAGCTGCATAATTTGTTTTTCTATTTTTTCTACATATGAATCTGCCATTAATCCGCTAGTTGGTGAACCCATTGGAAGACCATCTTTCATTATATTTTCTGTGTCTGTTCTATCTAAATTTAAGCTGTTATCATTGTTAAATTTTTTCATTAAAATTTCTTTTAGTTGTATAAGGGATTAATTTATAGGAACGTTAGTGTATAAGTTGACAACATCAAATGAGAGTAACGTATAATTTTCGTGTGGATCTAATTCTAGTGATCTTATATCCTTGATTAATTCTATCGAATTTTTTATCGAATGAGTCGATTTGTAATGAAGTTGTTTTAAGAAAACATTATTAATAAATTTTGAAATTTTATGACAAGGTGAAGAAACTGCGGATGTTATTGGTCTGATGCTTTTATTGGGTTTATGTAATTTAATTAGACTATATAATTTGGGTAGTTGTGGATTCTTTTCTTTCATTGTATGAATTGTTTCACCGAATTTTAGGAGAGTTGGAAGAGTATTTTTTATGGCATTATTAACTTTGGTGGAAAATTTCAAGAGTGGATTATTTTTACACTTTTCTTTGCCGTTTTCTTCGAAAAATTTGAGTGTTTTTCCTGTGTATGATTGTTTTTCTAATAAAACTAAACCTGCATTTTTGTCTGCTTTTGTCATTATAAGATTGTTTTCTGATATTTTATTTTTTATGTTCCTGACAGTTTTAATTGATTCTTTGTTTGTTTTAAGTTGTTCTAGGTTACACACTCCTACCTTTTTGTCCTTGAAGTGTCTCAGAGTTTCTGCTACGTCTCCAGCTATTATACTGTAGTTAGGGTTATTCTTTATTTGTACCTCGATGTCAATTGCTGTCTTGTGAACGTCCAGTGATCGGAGATCGGTGCAAACTTATGTCCGAGGTTCAAAATCTTTTTTTCATTATGGTCGAAGTTTACTCCTGTGAGATTGGTGAATCTTTTGTGAAATATGTGAGGGGTTGAAACTGTTGTTCTTATGTTGTTTTGATCTCCGTTTGTCTGTGTTAGTTAAGTTCTATTTTTTTCAGCAATGAGTTTTTTGAGTTTTATTCTTCTCCTTTGATCAGAATTACAGTAAGTATAGTATACTTCTTCTTCTAAACTCTCTATAAGTATTTGATATTCTATTGTATGAAGGTGTTTAAGGAGATAATGATGTAAGAATTTCAGTTTCGAGTCTACTATATTGGATTCTTTATATTGTCGTCTAATTTCTTTCTTGAGTAAAGTTTTATGTATACGATATTTGTGATATGCTGGTACCTCAATGTTAAGAAATTTAGGGGTGATGTCATGAAGTTTACATCCTTGTAGGAAGTCTAGGTGTTGACTAATGCGATGTCTTCTATTCAATGCGTATATCAGCTGTCGGAAGACTTTGGATGACTCCAATGCTTTGATTTTAGATATGTATTCTTCCATAAGTGTGTTTAGTATATATAAATTGGGAAAATATAGAAAGTCACACTATATTGATACTTATATTTCTTTGGCGATCGATTTCGGTATTAAACCATCATCAGGCCAGCTGGAAATACACAAAAATGTAGACATTTATATGTTAGTTTATATTCAACCTATTGTCTACATTTTTGTATATTTCCAGCTGGCCTGATGATGGTTTAATACCGAAATCGATCGCCAAAGAAATAAAAGTATCAATATAGTGTGACTTTCTATATTTTCCCAATTTATATATACTAAACACACTTACGGAAGAATACATATCTAAAATCAAAACATTGGAGTTATCCAAAGTCTTCCGACAGCTGAAATACGCATTGAATAGAAGACATCGCATTAGTCAACACCTAGACTTCCTACAAGGATGTAAACTTCATGACATCACCCCTAAATTTCTTAACATTGAGGTACCAGCATATCACAAATATCGTATACATAAAACTTTACTCAAGGAAGAAATTAGACCACAATATAAAGAATCCAATATAGTAGACTCGAAACTGAAATTCTTACATCATTATCTCCTCAAACACCTTCATACAATAGAATATCAAATACTTATAGAGAGTTTAGGAGAAGAAGTATACTATACTAACTGCAATTCTGATCAAAGGAGAAGAATAAAACTCAAAAAACTCATTGCTGAAAAAATAGAACTTTACTAACACAGACAAAGGGAGATCAAAACAGCATAAGAACAACAACTTCAACCCCTCACATATTTCACAAAAAAAATCACCAATCTCACAGGAGTAAACTTCGACCATAATGAAGAAAAGATTTTGAACCTCGGACATAAGTTTGCACCGATCCCCCGATCACTGGACGTTCACAAGACAGCAATTGACATCGAGGTACAAATAAAGAATAACCCTAACTACAGTATAATAGCTGGAGACGTAGCAGAAACTCTGAGACACTTCAAGGACAAAAAGGTAGGAGTGTGTAACCTAGAACAACTTAAAACAAACGAATAATTAATTAAAACTGTCAGGAACATAAAAAATAAAATATCAGAAAACAATCTTATAATGACAAAAGCAGACAAAAATGCAGGTTTAGTTTTATTAGAAAAACAATCATACACAGAATAAACACTCAAATTTTTCGAAGAAAACGGCATAGAAAAGTGTAAAAATAATCCACTCTTGAAATATTCCACCAAAGTTAATAATGCCATAAAAAATACTCTTCCAACTCTCCTAAAATTCGGTGAAACATTTCATAAAATGAAAGAAAAGAATCCACTACTACCTAAATTATATAGTCTAATTAAATTACATAAACCCGATAAAAGCATCAGACTAATAACATCCGCAGTTTCTTCACCTTGTCATGAAATTTCAGAATTTATTAATAATGATTTCTTAAAACAACTTCATTACAAATCGACTCATTCGATAAAAAATTCGATAGAATTAATCAAGGATATAAGATCACTAGAATTTGATCCACACGAAAATTATACGTTACTCTCATTTGATGTTGTCAACTTATACACTAACGTTCCTATAAATGAATCCCTTATACAACTGAAAAATATTTTAATAAAAAACTTTAACATTGATAACAGCTTAAATTTAGATAGAACAGACACAGAAAATATAATGACTCTATGTAAGTTGGTTACTGAACAGAATTTCTTCTGTTTTAACAATATTACCTATGTTATGAAAGATGGTCTTCCAATGGGTTCACCAACTAGCGGATTAATGGCAGATTCATATGTAGAAAAAATAGAAAAACAAGTTATGCAGCTTTCTCAAAGCAATAAAATAATAATGTGGAAACGATATGTGGATGACATATTTTGTATATGGTCGGGTACTGACGAGGAACTTCAAAATTTCTTTGACACAATAAATTCCAAATTCAAATTGAAATTCACTCTAGAAAAATCAGTATCCAATAGCATAAACTTCTTGGACCTAAATATAACCCTGGAAAATAACAACACTTTCACTTTTGATATTTATAGAAAACCCACACAAACTGATTCCTTAATTCCATATCATTCATACCACGCACCCCCAATAAAAAGAGCTGCATTTAGATTTTTGATTAAAAGACTCCTCAACGTCCCATTATCCATAAAAAATTACAATAAAGAATTGGAAACCATATACCAAATCGGAAGAAATAACCAATATTCGGACTTATTTATAGAAGACATTCTAAAATCCATAAAGCGGAAGAAAATTTTAACAGAAATATACCCACACACATCGAGAAGAGAACGTTTTATAACAACACCATTTTTTGAAAATTTGAATCCAAAAATTAGTTCCACACTAAAGAAATATAATTATAATCTAGTAAATAAACGACACATAACATTAGAAAACTTATTGATTAATAGCAAGGTAAGAACCGAACGTGAACAACAAAGTGGCATTTACGAAATAATATGTACCTACTGACAATCATTTTATATTGGAATGACAACGAGGAATATGAAAAAGAGATTCACAGAACATCAAAAAAATCGACCTAATTCAGCACTAGGGAATCATCTCATGGACCACAATCACACGACAAGTTTCGAAAACCTGAAAATATTAGATAAGAATATAATTACCATAAGATGATTCTACTAGAACAAAACGAAATACTTAAGAATAAAAGTAATGAAAATCTCTTAAATGACATGCTAGACTTTAATAATAAAAGTATATTTAGACTTTTGGAACCCTTCACCTAACCGAAAATATATTGAAACCCCTGCCCATTTCCCTCCTCCTTTATCCCCTTTGGTATTTGACAGTTCAAGCCGTCTCAAACAGATACATGTCGATCATTTCATTTCCAGATCGCGGACAACAAATACAACAATAAAAATTAATTTCAGGTGATTTCGCATATTTGAATGCAATTCAGTTCATGTATTTCAGACGGTATGTTACACATTCCTGCTTTTCTTGTTTTACTTATTTTCTGTAATAATTGTTTTCAAGCAGTGACTAGTTTATTTATATGTTAGTTTATATTCAAAGTTTTGTCTACATTTTGTATATTTCCAGCTGGCCTGATGATGGTTTAATACCGAAATCGATCGCCAAAGAAATAAAAGTATCAATATAGTGTGACTTTCTATATTTTCCCAATTTAAATATACTAAACACACTTATGGAAGAATACATATCTAAAATCAAAACATTGGAGTTATCCAAAGTCTTCCGACAGCTGAAATACGCATTGAATAGAAGACATCGCATTAGTCAACACCTAGACTTCCTACAAGGATGTAAACTTCATGACATCACCCCTAAATTTCTTAACATTGAGGTACCAGCATATCACAAATATCGGTTATATAAAACTTTACTCAAAAAGGAAATTAGACGACAATATAAAGAATCCAATATAGTAGACTCGAAACTGAAATTCTAACATCATTATCTCCTTAAACACCTTCATACAATAGAATATCAAATACTTATAGAGAGTTTAGAAGAAGAAGTATACTATACTAACTGCAATTCTGATCAAAGGAGAAGAATAAAACTCAAAAAACTCATTGCTGAATAAAATAGAACTTTACTAACACAGACAAAGGGAGATCAAAACAGCATAAGAACAACAGTTTAAACCCCTCACATATTTCACAAAAGATTCACCAATCTCACAGGAGTAAACTTCGACCATAATGAAGAAAAGATTTTGAACCTCGGACATAAGTTTGAACCGATCCCCCGATCACTGGACGTTCACAAGACAGCAATTGACATCGAGGTACAAATAAAGAATAACCCTAACTACAGTATAATAGCTGGAGACGTAGCAGAAACTCTGAGACACTTCAAGGACAAAAAGGTAGGAGTGTGTAACCTAGAACAACTTAAAACAAACAAAGAATTAATTAAACCTGTCAGGAACATAAAAAATAAAATATCAGAAAACAATCTTATAATGACAAAAGCAGACAAAAATGCAGGTTTAGTTTTATTAGAAAAACAATCATACACAGAAAAAACACTCAAATTTTTCGAAGAAAACGGCATAGAATAATGCCATAAAAAATACTCTTCCAACTCTCCTAAAATTCGGTGAAACAATTCATACAATGAAAGAAAAGAATCCACAACTACCCAAATTATATAGTCTAATTAAATTACATAAACCTGATAACAGCATCAGACCAATAACATCCGCAGTTTCTTCACCTTGTCATAAAATTTCAAAATTTATTAATATTGTTTTCTTAAAACAACTTCATTACAAATCGACTCATTCGATAAAAAATTCGATAGAATTAATCAAGAATATAAGATCACTAGAATTAGATCCACACAAAAATTATACGTTACTCTCATTTGATGTTGTCAACTTATACACTAACGTTCCTATAAATGAATCCCTTTTACAACTAAAAGATATTTTAATAAAAAACTTTAACAATGATAACAGCTTAAATTTAGATAGAACAGACACAGAAAATATTATGACTCTATGTAAGTTGGTTACTGAACAGAATTTCTTCTGTTTTAACAATATTACCTATGTTATGAAAGATGGTCGGTCTTCCAATGGGTTCACCAACTAGCGGATTAATGACAGATTCATATGTAGAAAAAATAGAAAAACAAATTATGCAGCTTCCTCAAAGCAATAAAATAATAATGTGGAAACGATATGTGGATGGCATATTTTGTATATGGTCGGGTACTGACGAGGAACTTCAAAATTTCTTTGACACAATAAATTCCAAATTCTAATTGAAATTCACTCTAGAAAAATCAGTATCCAATAGCATAAACTTCTTGAACCTAAATATAACCCTGGAAAATAACAACACTTTCACTTTTGATATTTATAGAAAACCCACACAAACTGATTCCATAATTCCATATCATTCATACCACGCACCCCCAATAAAAAGAGCTGCATTTAGATTTTTGATTAAAAGACTCCTCAACGTCCCATTATCCATACAAAATTACAATAAAGAATTGGAAACCATATACCAAATCGGAAGAAATAACCAATATTCTGACAAATTCATAGAAGACATTCTAAAATCCATAAAGCGGAAGAAAATTTTAACAGAAATATACCCCCACACATCGAGAAGAGAACGTTTTATAACAACACCATTTTTTGAAAATTTGAATCCAAAAATTAGTTCCACATTGAAGAAATATAATTATAATCCAGTAAATAAACGACACATATCATTAGAAAACTTATTGATTAATAGCAAGGTAAGAACCGAACGTGAACAACAAAGTGGCATTTACGAAATAACATGTACCGACTGCCAATCATTTTATATTGGAATGACAACGAGGAATATGAAAAAGCGATTCACAGAACATCAAAAAAATCGACCTAATTCAGCACTAGGGAATCATCTCATGGACCACAATCACACGACAAGTTTCGAAAACCTGAAAATATTAGATAAAAAAAATAATTACCATAAGATGATTCTACAAGAACAATACGAAATACTTAAGAATAAAAGTAATGAAAATCTCTTAAATGACATACTAGACTTTAATAATAGAAGTATATTTAGATTTTTGGAACCCTTCACCTAACCGAAAATATATTAAAACCCCTGCCCATTTCCCTCCTCCTTTATCCCCTTTGGTATTTGACAGTTCCAGCCGTCTCAAACAGATACATGTCGATCATTTCATTTCCAGATCGCGGACAACAAACACAACAATAAAAATTAATTTCAGGTGATTTCGCATATTTGAATGCAATTCAGTTCATGTATTTCAGTCCTGCTTTTCTTGTTTTACTTATTTTTTGTAATAATTGTTTTTAACCAGTGACTAGTTTATTTATATGTTAGTTTATATTCAACGTTTTGTTTACATTTCTGTATATTTCCAGCTGGCCTGATGATGGTTCAATACCGAAATCGATCGCCAAAGAAATATAAGTATAAATATAGTGTGACTTTCTATATTTTCCCAATTTATATATTTCTAGGAGTTTGTTCAATGTTTCTGGATGTAGTTGTTTGAGAAATATCATAGGAATGTTGTCTGGGCCTGCTGCTGTGTTCTTCATGGAAAATAATGCTAAGTTGAGTTCTTGTATGGTAAATGAGTCATTTATAGGGTTTTCGGGATCGTTTATTGTATTTGGTTCTTCATCTTCGAGTTGTGTTGATGTTCTTGAAGTTACTGTTTTGCTAGTATATTTGCTATTTCTTGGCTATTCGTGATTGGTTCATTGTTATCTCCTTGTATAGAAGGTATTTTGTAGTTTGTGTTGTGCCCTTTTATTTGTTTTATTTTCTTCCACATTTGGTTCGACGGTGTGTTCGAGGAGATTGTGCTGACGTATTTCATCCAGGATTCACGTTTACTCTGTTTCAAAACTCTCTTAGAGACTGCTCTACATTTTTTGAAATTTATTAGATCCTCTTGGTTTCGGGTTCGTCGGTATCTGTTCAGGGCACATTTGCATTTTTTAACTGCTTCTTTGCATGATTCATTTCACCAAGGTACCATCTTCCTACCTGGAGTTAACGTAAATTTCTCGACATATTTTTCGGCGGCTGAGGTCAGGATATTTGTGAGTTGGTTAATGGCCAGATCTATGTTTGAAGAAAAATCTGCAATTCTCATTTGATAGATAGATAGATAGATTTATTCATCTCAATTTTACAGATGATGTCAAAAAATATAGGTAAATATAAATATATTACATAGAATAGATGTATAATAAACAACTAAACACATACAATGATCTACTAACAACAGCTAAAATTTTTGGGACAGGAACTCGTCCATAGAGTAAAATACATTTTTCTTTAGTATGGTCTTGATTTTCTTCTTAAAGGCATTGTGATGTAATGTAATCATGCTATCCGGGAGTTTATTGTACAATTTTAAACTGTTATAGAGGTGCGTATTTCGTGTTTTCTCCAATCGATGTAATGGAGGCACGTATTTGTCTTTGAACCGTGTGTGATGATCGTGAACGCTTAGGTGCTTTAGGAGCTTATTCTTGTTGTTATGGACATATAAGAGGCACTCCAGAATGTAACAACATGGAACGGTAAGTATTTCATATTTTCTGAAGAGCGGTCTACAGCTCGTCATCCGGTCTACTCCAGCTATTATCCTGATAGCATTTTTTTGCTTGACGAAGATCCTTCCTGCTTCTGTAGAAGCACCCCATAGAATGATGCCATAGGTCATGCGTCCATGAAATTGTGCATGATACACAATGAGTGCTTCTTTTTCTGTGAGCAAGTTCTTTATATTCCTTATCGCGAATAGTGCTGTCGAAAGTTTTCCGCACATTTCATTCACCTGTTGCTCCCATCCTAGATTACTGCTGACAGATAACCCAAGCAAAGAGACATGTTCTTTATTGTTACCTCTCGTAGTGATTACCATTTCTTTTGTTTTCTCAGCGTTTACTATCATGTTGTTGTTTTTGAACCAATCAACAGCACTTTCTTTGGATTCTTTTGATTTTTCACGTAAGCTCTCAAACTTTCCTCTATTTAGAAAGGAAACATCATCTGCGAAAAGAATTTCGTCATCCGCTACAACATTGTGCACCAAGTCATCTATATAAATAGCAAACAAAATTGGTCCAAGCACAGATCCCTGGGGTACCCCAGTCAAAATCTTCCTTGCGGAAGATGTCCTTCCATCAAGATCCACAACCTGACAACGATTTTGCAAGTAGGACTTCATCAGACTCAGCGCTGGCCCTCGGACACCCAAATATTCTAGTTTTGACAGCAGTTTACTATGGTCTATGCAATCAAACGCCTTACTTAAGTCCATGCAAGTCATAATTACTTCCTCCGAACTGTCCAATGCCTCCACAATGAACTCAACAATTTGCATGAGAGCAGTTGTGGTGGATCTTCCTCTCCTGAAGCCATGTTGCCGGATTGTAAGCAACGAATTTTTCTCAAGAAACGAAAGCAATCTCGTTTTGATGAGGGACTCGAAGACTTTTGAGATGGCTGGCAGAATGGATATGGGCCTATAATTCTCTTAAAGGTGTTGGTCGCCCTTTTTGTGAACAGGTATTACTCTAGCTATTTTCAACTCATCGGGAAAATATCCTTGCTCAAAACAACCGTTAATCAGACATGTAAGAGGGTCCACTATACTATCGATTGTCTCCTTAAGTAATCTCACTGAAAAGCCATAAATATCCTTCGAGTTTTTGTTTTTCAACTCAAAAACAATTCTTGTGACTTCATCTCTTGTTGTTGGTGTAAGAAAGAAAGATTGCGAAATATTCACATTCTTGTTCTTCAAGAGGCTTTCACACCTTCCTGGGTCTGAATTCTGTTCATTCAATCTTTCTGCGATAGTGGTGAAGTATCGGTTGAATTCTTCCTCGGACAGGTCTACAGTGTTTGACTTTCTGGGACTGTTCTTTATCCTAGAGTTTATTATCTTCCATATATCCCGACTCTTGTTTTCAGACTCATTCAAAATTTGAGTATCTCTTCTTTTGACAGTATCATTTATTAGTTGTTTGAGAAGTTCTTTCATCCCCCTATATAACTTGAAAGAATTTTCATCTTTTTTGATTTGAAATATGGTATAGGCAGCATCCACTCTATTTTTCGTCGCAATGATTTCAGGTTTTTTCCAGAATTTTTTGGCCTGATTTTGTCCGCCTTTTATAATTTTTTTTTCAGGAAAACTATGGCTGAACACATCCAATATAACACCGTGAAAATTTTGAAACTGTTCACGAACTGAACCAACCTTCATACAACCCCAGTCAACATTCTTCAAAGTTTCCCGAAACAGGTGAGTATTCTCTTTATTTATTATACGTATTGTCTGATATTCCCTTTTTTTAGGAAGATCTGTTTTCGGAATTTCCAACTTCTGTCCCAGATGATCCGATAAGTGGTGATTAATTGTTGATGCTTTGTAGAATGTTCTGTTTATATTTGTGAATATGTTATCAATACAATATCTAGATGTTAACGTTACGCGGGATGCCTCACTAAATACAATATGCAGTCCGTATGATGTGAGTAATTCATGTATTTTCAGTTTTTCCTTTGTCGTTTCACAGAAGCGCACATTGAAATCGCCTGCTATTATAATATTTAGATGCGATCGATTGAAAATGAAATCCAGAGCCTCAACAAATTTTTCTACAAACGTATCGAAGTTTCCCTGTGGGGGTCTATAAATACACAGATAGCAGGTGTTCGTAGATGACTCTGATACCGCACTCATTTCGACTACCGTTTCTATGGACATTTCATTTATCTGTGGTATTGGAGTTGTTTCAACATCATCCCTTGACAAAATAAGACAGCCACCATGTCGGAAATTTTTGCGAGTATACGCATTCGCAATCTTATAATTTTTTATGTTGATAATTTTCAATTGGTCATCAGACAGCCAGTGCTCTGTGATACAGGCTAGTTTGTAATTTTCTGTATTCAATACAAAATCTATGGAGTCCAGTTTATTGCTAATGCACTGGATGTTCAAATTCAATATTGCGTCAGTTTTTGCATTGATCGTTTTTATTGACTTTGGTATCATTGAATGTTCACTTCTTCCGAAAATGAATCCCAGTTGGCGTTTGATATATTCCACTTAGAGAAGCTTTCTTTGGGAGGTACGTTTTGGTCGTTTATTGATATGGGGAAGTGGTCACTGTCGTAGAGGCTGTCTAGAGTATGTATGCCAGAATAAGTGAGTTGTTGTGACTGGGTCACATAGACTGAGATCGATTGAAGAAAATTTGGTTTATCATCAAATCTTCAACTAACTTTTCTCTGCCGAATGTTTTTTCCGAACCCCATTATTGTGTTGTGCGAATTGAAATCACCTACCAGAATGAAAGGTGTTGGCAGCTGATCGACAAGATTGGAGAGTTCCAGATATGTGAGGTTGTAATTTGGTGGTATATATACATTACAAATTGTGAGTTTTCGGGGATACCAGGTAGTGACAGCAATAGCTTCCAGAGAGGTACTGAGGGAAAGTTCTTTGAAGTATAGGACTGATGAAACAAATACGGATGCTCCACCGCTGGCTCTGGTATTGGTATTTTTAATGAAATGGTGACCCACATAGTTTTTTAGTTTTGGGTTGTGGTCAGGTTTGAAGTTAGTTTTCTGTAGGCAAAGAACATCTGGTAAGGTTTCAGATATCAACTGATCGATTCGTTCGTGAGAAGTATCCATTACAATTCCACTGGATTAGCTTGAATGTGGTTTATGTTGTTAATTTTGAGATTGAAGTGAGGAATTATCAGAGAGGTGGTCGTAATCAGTATTGGTCTATTTAGACTGCCCACCTCTATCGAATCGTCTACAAGTTTGGCTTTTATTTTTTTGAAATTCGAGTTATTCTGTTTTTAGTGGATCTTTCTACGTGTGGGTAAATATTGTGCAGATCTTGGAGAAGTAATTTTATATCTGATATGACCTTTTCCACTTCAGTATAGGGAGTGGGACTGCCATAAGAGTTCTCTAAAAATGCAACGAGGCTGTCGTAGAAAAGATGAAAACTCTGTGTGTCTTCTTCCTGATATGCTCTTAAGGTTCTTACGTTTCTTCAGAGCTCTTTTACTAGTAGAAGCACTTTTTGTTGCTATCTGCGGTGGAGGCAAGAGGATATCTTCTATGGATTCAGTTTCAGTATGTTTTTCTGATTGACTATTCTGATTATTGGATGATAATATCTCTGATAATCCTCTTTTGAGAGCGGGTGTTTTTCCTTTGCTTGAGGTATCGGTGAAGGTGGAATGGGATCCTGTTTTCCATTTGTTGAGGTTTGTGTTATTGGTTGGGTATTATTTGGTTTTTCTGGTTGTGGGTTTGGACAGTTTGATGCTATATGGCCAGTTTGTCGACATATGAAGCATTCCATCTTGTCGGTCGATAGAAATATCCTTTTGTCATTGCCGTCGTACTGAATGAGTGTAGACGTTTGTAACTCATAATTTTCACTTGGGGGAAAGATGTTAACATGTCTTCGGAAGCTGAGGATGTGAATACTCTTCTCCAGGAATTCCGGCTTTAAGGAATGAAACGGGGGAGGGCAAGTTTAAGTCCAAGATTTTGTATAACTTCGGTGACTATTTCATGGGGAATACACGGTGATATATTCGAGATCACTATTCTTCTGGTTTGAGTATCAGACTAACAATTATTTCGAATAAGGAATATTTAAAGAAGAAAATAATATATAAAATGAAACATTATCCTTGCCAGTAAAAATTTTACGGTTTCTCGAACGTGGCGCAATTTTCACAGCAAAAGAGTGCATGCTCGAAGCAAAGTGGTGTTTCACACTGGGTGCATGCTTAGAAAGTCTTTTTATCCCTATTTTTGGGGTTTTGTTTCTGTTCTTTTCTGAATTCCGATATCAACTGAATGCCAAGTGTAGTAGTATTTTAAAGTTTTTGTTGCTTATTTGACATTTGGAAAACGAAAAATATCATCCAGTACTTCATCTGTGAATAATAGTAACCACCAATCAATAGGGTTTTTTTTCACGCGCGACGCCTCTCACTCCAGGTAAATGAATTGTTATGTTCTTAGATCTTGTTATCACGTTTCGGTTGTTTGGAACTTTTGACCATTTCGATTCATTCCTATCTAAGTAATATCTATAACCTTCAGTAAGCTCATCATTTTCTAGCTCTTTCAATTCTGAGGTATCTTCTGGCGTTACATCCTTCCTAAGCATTACCTCTTCTTGTTCTAAAGTTACTTCTCCTTCGGACTCACTGCTCATAACAGGTTCATCATCTTCAAAATCACCAAACTCGTCCCATAATCTAAAAAGCCTTCTTTGATTATCTTCGTATGACATATTTATCACAAATAACGAAACCGTTTGGAAAACTGAAATGGAATACTGTTATTCTCCTGTACATGAAAAGTTACGTCAGTAGTGTTTCAGGGTATAGGATACCCCAAGTGACATCAACGAGATCTCTTTGCGTACTAAAAGAATATAAACACACTACGATAGACTCGTTGTTTTCCTACATCTATCAGCTGAAGCTATTGGAAGCCATAGGTCTCTAGATTCGCGAATTTAAAATTTGCAGAAGTAAAATTTACTTCTGCAAATTTTAAATTCGCGAATCTTCATAACCCACTACTCATATTTAATATGAGTAGTGGGTTATGAAATACATAGAACACTGACGAAGGGTTAAGAGATAAGCTGGGCATACTTCGAAAATGCGTCCACTTTCGTAAGCAACTTCTTATTTTGGGCATGAAACGTTTCAATATGAATAATTTCGAATCGTTTTGCAGAAATAGGAGTGAGGATTAATTTTGTGTAGGTGGATCTCTATCATATTTGTTAATTTGGCATAATTCGCAATTATTGATATATTCGGTCACGTCATTTTGAATACTAGGCCAATAATATGTCCTTCTAATTCTAGAATTTTTTTCACTTATTCCTCTGTGATTAGTTTTTGTTTCATGCATGTTTTGGATGGTAATGGTTTGCTGGTCTTTATCAATGATGTCTACTAGAATACTATTGCATTTAACTAGTTTGCAAGCTGATTGATCAAAGTTTTTCCTAAGTATTTCGCAAAATTCGTGATAATATCTATCTTGCTTGAAATATAATGCGTACAAGATTTTTGGACGAATATATGTTTTGGAAAATTCCATGATTTCTTCATTCAGGTTATTTGTGCCAATATGAACGGTAATACTCTGTTTGTTAGGAAATTTTCTGTCTACCTCTATTCAATCTGGACAATGATGTACAAATTAAAAAATTACTTGATTATCAGAAATGTCGAGAATTTTTTCGGGTTGTATCGGGTTCTCATTGTTCGAATGCACCGTGTTTCCATCTGAAATATGTTCAGAATTCATTGGTGTTTCAGAATTTTGTTGTGATAAATAATATATGATTATCTATATATAATGATATCCAAATATGTATTTAATCAAGTCGAAAATTTATCCAATCTAATTGATCCAAACCGCATGAAATTTGGAAAGGGCTAGATATCTGTCTTCGTTTTGTTCGCACAATGTCCTGAGATTCAAAAGAGCATTAAACACGATTTCATAATTAGATAATAAATTTTTCGGTTATTGCTCTCGATGAAAGCTGCTTCACCCAAGTCTTTATTTTGAGAATTCAGCTCATTTATCTGACCAAATCTTTGTTTAGATGTAAGTGCAATTCCATCATTTATGTAAAAATCTTTAGAAACACAGTGAGCTAAAGCATAATTTATGGGGACTGAAAATAAGTCACCTTTTTCTTCCTTTATGTTAGGCTGATTTTTTATTTTGTTTGAATTATGAAGTTCCAAAAATGTTCAAAGAATAAGTTTTCATTTTCATTTCAATCTTGAATTTCTGATTTTTCTACGTTAATCATAATAGATTCATTATCATCATTTATGTCGTCAGAAAGTGATTCATTGAATTTTTCCATGTATTCAAAAAGTTATTTATTATGAATTTCGACTCGAGAAAGAGCATCGGCATTAGTATTGGCAGTTCCTTTCTTATAAATAATTTCGAAATCGTATTCTTCGAGTTTCAATTTCCATCGAAGAAGTCGACTACCAGCTCTTTGAGAGACATAACCCATTGTAAAGGTCTGTGATCGGTAACAATTTTGAATTTTCTACCATAAATATAAGGATGAAAGTATTTTGTGGCCCCTACGATTGCAAGAAGTTCTTTTTCGATAGTGCTGTAATTTTGTTCGCTATTATTCAGTGTTCTCGATGCGTAGGAAATTGGTTTATCATTTCCAATTTTCCCTTGTAATAATACCCCACCTATTGCAAAGTTAATAGCATCAGTTGTTAGAATAAATTCTATCGAAAAGTTTAGTTACAAGTTAATTATTACAATATTCGAAACAATTTAAGTGTTTAATTTCTGCTCCTTCCTTCAAACAAGCAGTTAATGGTTTTGTGATTTTGGCGAAATCTTTAATAAATTTTCTGTAATAACCTAAAAGCTCTGAGAATCTTTTAATTTCTTTCGTTGTTTTTGGAATTGGGTATTTTTTAATTGCTAAAATTTTGTCTGGGTTAGATTTACACCATCAGGGGCTACGATATGTCCTAAATAGGTTACTTCTTTTTTTGAAAATTCTGATTTATCTAGTTGAATTTTGAAATTTGCTTTCTAAGACGCTAAAAAACTGCTTTCAAATTAACAATATGTTCCTGAAGGGACGTTGAAAAAACTATTATGTCACCGAGGTAAACGAAACACATTACATTCAACAAACCAAATGGCATTCTGACGAATTCGTAATGGTCATTTTCAACTGTGAATGCTTTTTTTGGGACGTCCTTCGGATTCATTTCGATCTGATGAAATCCGCTTGCCAAATCTATCGTTGAAAAATATTGGCATTTTTCAAGTTTATCAAGTATATCTGCAATGTTCGGAATGGGGTACTTATCGTCGATTGTTTTTTCATTTAGTTTACGAAAACGAAAACCAACTACGAGTCTCCACTTTTGTTTTCCGGACGCATCAGTTTTTTAGGTAGGTACTATCAAAATTGGTGAGGACCAAGGTGATTGATTAGGCCTGGTTATTCCTTGATTCAGCATGGAATTAATTTGCTTCTGAACTTCTTTTTTGTGAACGAATGGATACCTGTACGATTTGGTATATCATATTGGTATATCATTTTTTCTATTGATGGAACGTTTTACTTGAGTTGAAAAAGAAAGCGGTTGATTTTCTGATTGAAAGATATTCGAATATTTTTTAAAAAGTTGTTGTTTTTCTTCTTCATTTATATGAGTATTTCAATGTTTGGATTTTTTGTGTTAGATACAGCATCTATAGCAAAAATTTCATAATCTTCGTTATAAATGGTATTGATTCAATTGGATCATTTATAATAAATACTGAATTTTCATCCGTTTTATTCAAAATTTCAACATTTGCTGATACATTTTTGGAATTTGTTATTATTTCAGGTATTTCACAATTTTAACGATTTGTTTTCGAATAAGAATATCGCAATCTCTTTGCTTGACAGCAATTTTGGTTATAATTTTATTATTAGCATAAATTTTAATTTAGAAAAGGATTTTCTTTTGTGATGGTTGGTATTTAATAGGAATAGTCGCAGATGGTCTGACTAATGTTGATTCTTTGAAATTGAGAGTAGCTTTTAAAAGTTTCAAATTACGTAAACCTATAAGTCCGTCATAAATATGATGAAATTTGGATATATAAAATTTGAATCGATCGTCATAGTTAAATTCAGAAAATATTGGTACTTCCGCATAGAAGTTATGTGAAGAACTTTGGAAAACGGTTGAAAGTGTAAATGATTTTTTAAATATAAATTTTGGATAGTACTTTTCCGCAAGATGTGGATTTATATATGATTTTGTAGAGGCGGTATCTTTTAATAATTTTAAAGGTGGACTTTTTATGGTTATATATGGTAATTCTTTTTTGTTACTAGAAAGATGATATTCTATGTGTTCGGGACTTGGGAAGAATCTATTTGAAAATTTTCTTCGTTTTAATCGAAATTATATTCTTGTTCTTGTGTTCTTTGAAAACTTTTATTCTCTCTGTTAGCTGTTCGATCTTTGATAGTGTTTGATGTTATCTTTCTCGATAATAAATCGAAAAGCTTGAGCTAAAGAATCTGGTCTCATTGCCCTAATTATTGGCCCTAAAGGCTCCCTCAATCACGCTAAAAAAGTTTTTAATACTTGTTAAGTAAACATTTTTTTTACTTGGCCTAAAATCAGCTTCGTATTCAAACTCAATATAGTTGCGAATGGTGTTTAGTAATGTTATTATTTTTTCGTGAAATTCTCTAGGAGTTTCATCGGCATTTTGCCTTAAATTAACTAAATCTTGATACAGACAATTTTCGTCTCTTTGATCGCCCAAATTTAAATGAAGTGCATTTTTTATATCATCCCAGGCATTGGCTTCGTGTATAGCAACAATTTCTTCAGTTCTTCCATGGAGCTTATTTAAAATTCTGGTCAACAGAAGGGTTTTATGAAAATTATTAGTATTTTCCAAATTGAAATAATGGCGTAAGAGTGCTTCGAAAGACTGAATGAATATATGCAATTTGGGTTCCCATCAATATCAGGGTAATGTTTGAGTTTTTAGTATAAAATACTAGAGGTCCTGGAATTTTTGTGTTTGTATTATTAATTGAAATATTTATGAATGAACTCAAAAATTTAGTTTCCAATTCACTTTCGTTTTTTAAATTAAATAAATCTGACTCTGAATCGCAATCGTTTTCAACAAAGGAATCGATGGATGAGGAATCAGAGGAGTCTGACATAAACAAAAATTAATGCATCAATATAGTCTTACCAGCTTGTTAGTGCTTTCCACAATTGCATTATCTGCCCTGTTCTCCGCTATGGATCGAGAACGATTTGAATCGAGAGAAAAAATTATGTTATGTAATGTGAAATCAGGAGGTTGTGTATTGAAATTTTACTGATAATTATTTTGATTAAAATTTGGGTATTTTCTTGGAGGGTTTGCCTGATGTTGGGTCGAATAATTCGAACGTTTATGGGGATAGTTTCGAGTTTGTATGGACATTTTTTCGGTGGTGTCAACAGTCTTTGATTTGAATTAGGTTTGAATACATTTACTTGCTCCGAAATACTAGGTTCGAAAACTTGTTGACTGGTTGGGAAATGGTGAGTAACTGAGCGTTGTGTGAATTGGATAGGTTGTGAAGGAAATTGATTTATGGTTTGAAATGTGGTTTTAATTGATTAGAAAAATTTCTTTGCATTGGGTACTGCATTGGGTTTTGCGTTTGGCACTTATTTGAATTTAAGAAATTGTTATGTGTTTGAAAAACTTATAATGCTTATAATGAAGAAAAGATTGCTGGTAATACTAAATATCTTGCCTAATAAAATTGACCATGTCATCGTAATTCATTATACTATGAATTCTCAGTGCAGTTCTTAGTTCAGTGTTGATGTTGTATAACAATACTCTAAATGCTACTCTAAATGCTATATTATTTTATTGTTTTTTTTCAACTTTACTCAATTCGGATAACTCCACCTGATAATCATATTCGTTCATCAAATTAAATTAAATTCTGAATCATTTTCATTTTTAAATCTTAGGGTATTTTGGAGATCCGAAAGTGAAACGGTTAGACCAATTTTTTCTTCAAAATTCAATTGAGGAATTTTTTCAGATCTAGCAATTCATTGCTGCTCACTGTTTCACTCGCTGTACCAATTAATTTACTTTTAATTTTATCGATTATTGTTTTATTCAATAATGCATCGTGTGATTTGAATTCATTAAAAATTCTTTCACAATCATTTAAAAATCTAGTAAAATTTGCAGGGGTTTCTTCTAATGGAACTAGGTATTGATTGCGCGAAAAGGCTAATGAGCTTCATTCTCTCTAAAGTATAATTTTCTTGTGCCATATTGCTATTTTTCAAACTAAGATTTAATGAATTTTCAAAATTTCTAGAATTGAATTAATTATTATGATATAAAAATATAAATGAATTGAATAATTTGATCGGTTTTTGGAAAAGAACCTAAAAAACTTATACAGGTTTTACTCCCAAAACTATACGAGAAAAAAATTGGGGTTTCAACTTTGGGCCAGATTAAAATGACTAGGGGAAAAAGTAAAGAATTCGCTCTTGCTCACCTTTGAAGTTCTTGATTTTTTTCTGATAAAGTTGTCGAAGGGCCCTTCTCGGTTGATCAGGGCTTCTGGTATGTTCCCTCCTAGTTCTTGGTTGCACCTCATCAGTTGAAACTGACAGTCCGTATTCGTTTCACGAAGAACTGATGTGAAAACAGCCGAGTAAGATAGCCGAGTTTTGTGGAGAATTTTTCGTACGCCACTGGAATATTGACCGGATAGCGATGCAAATAATTTTGATTCGCCGAGATAATTCGAGATGCTTCCATTTTTACGTTGGAATCTGGTTATGGTATGTTCTCTACGGAAATGGCCCATGTTAAATCCACCACCAACTTTATGACTCATTTCTAAACTAGACAAAGGATTGACGTCAAATTTGGCAATATCATCCAAAAATACTAACTCATTATTACTGCATACGCCACATTCACTTGCACCCCCCAGGGGGGTCAGTACCGAACAGCCTAATATTCAAAATTTATGAAAAAACAACCAAACATAGTAACGCTCTCATGCTGCTGCATGATTATTTACATATTGACAAAAAAATTTCAGCAGTCATCTTTAACTTGCACCCCCATGGGGGGCTTACATAACGACTTAATTATTATTCAAACCGATACGAATATTTCGAGAACTAGACATACAATCGACACAAAATTTCGTATTTGTCCTTCTTTCTATACACAAAAAATAACTATATGACTCACTTCCACTTGCACTTCCTTGGGGGGCTTGCCGAGTTCCAGCCGAGTTTTCTGTGAAAAATTTATATCTAGCAAACTAGACATAGGATTGACGTCAAATTTGGCAATAACATCCAAAACCACTAACTCATAATTACTGCATACGCCACATTCATTTGCACCCCCCAGGAGGGTCAGTACCAAACAGCCTAATATTTAAAAATTCATGAAAAAACAACCAAACATAGTAACGCTCTCATGCTGCTGCATGATTATTTACATATTGACGAAAAAATATTTCAGCAGTCATCTTTAACTTGCACCCCCATGGAGGGCTTACATAACGACTTAATTATTATTCAAACAGATACGAATATTTCGAGAACTAGACATAGAATCGACACGAAATTTCGTATTCATCCTTCTTTCGATACACACAAAATAACTATGTGACTCACTTCCACTTGCACCCCCTTGGGGGCTAGCCGAGTTCCAGCCGAGTTTTCTGTGAAAAATTTATATCTAGCAAACTAGACATAGGATTGACGTCAAATTTGGCAATAACATCCAAAAACACTAACTCATAATTACTGCATACGCCACATTCACTTGCACCCCCCAGGGGGAGCAGTACCAAACAGCCTAATATTTAAAAATTTATGAAAAAACAACAAAACATAGTAACGCTCTCATGCTGCTGCATGATTATTTACATATTGACGAAAAAATATTTCAGCAGTCATCTTTAACTTGCAAATATTTTTTCGTCAATATGTAAATAATCATGCAGCAGCATGAGAGCGTTACTATGTTTGGTTGTTTTTTCATAAATTTTTAAATATTAGGCTGTTTGGTACTGACCCCTCTGGGGGGTGCAAGTGAATGTGTAATATGCAGTAATTATGAGTTAGTGGTTTTGGATGTTATTGCCAAATTTGACGTCAATCCTATGTCTAGTTTGCAAGATATACATTTTTCACAGAAAACTCGGCTGGAACTCGGTTATCCCCCCCAAGGGGGTGCAAGTGGAAGTGAGTCATATAGTTATTTTTTGTGTATAGAAAGAAGGACAAATACGAAATTTCGTGTCGATTGTATGTCTAGTTCTCGAAATATACGTATCTGTTTGAATAATAATTAAGTCGTTATGTAAGCCCCCCATGGGGGTGCAAGTTAAAGATGACTGCTGAAATATTTTTTCGTCAATATGTAAATAATCATGCAGCAGCATGAGAGCGTTACTATGTTTGGTTGTTTTTTCATAAATTTTTAAATATTACAGGGGGGTCAGTATCAAACAGCCTAATATTTGAAACTCCATGAAAAAACAACCAAACATAGTAACGCTCTCATGCTACTGCATAATTATTTACATATTGACGAAAAAATAGTTCAGCATTCATCTTTAACTTGCACCCCCATGGGGGGCTTACATAACGACTTAATTATTATTCAAACAGATACGAGTATTGTTACGTGTTCATTTCATGCACCGTAACAATTTCAAAACCCCAACGTCCTCTCCGCCTATGCTCTCGTCCAGGTGACGCACACGAATAACAACATATTTTCCTTCGTTATGTCTGGGGTGAAGAAGATGGTGATATGTTGTTTTAATGATATCAGAATGAGACAAAGGATGTTTAGGGTATTTAAATGTATTGGCAATTCTGAAACCATAAATTCCGGCGCTCTGATTGATTCAAATTAACGCACAAAAACGTTCCTTTTCCTCCATCTTCTAGTGGCGAATTCAATGAATGAAGGCGATATTGCGTTTCCAAATTGAAAATTCAAGAAAGTGATAATTCTTTCCATTTATGGGATTATTTTCATTGGAAATTTTGGATGTCATCAAATATTACCGTATTTCGTATCGTATTTGAGATCTCCAACGTCAGTAGACGGATTAATTGGCCTTTTTCATAATCTTACCACTTTGGACATTGAAATCAGAAGGAAATTGTCCATATCCATACCATCCCGGATATACATCAGCATTATTATCCCCAGGGATCACTGAAGCCGATTTTACCCTCTTCTCCATCATACAGAGGTAAATAGCAATACATTTTTCAAATGTAGTTTTCGATAGGACGCCATTTTCATTATGGTCGTATTTCTTTTTTTAGGGTGCTTGTAATACCCCCAGCACCAATAGTACTATTCAACCATAAGTACAATTTCCCCTGGCTCACCTTCCTGTATGCAAACTTTACATTACCGGATACTGAGAGAACATCAACCCCAACAGAACTAGAGTTGAGCTGCGTTTGGTCAGAATTGGACTCTTTTATTCAGTATCGCTAAAGCCAGGAAGTGGTGACAAAATTTTACTTAATCTGCTGATAATATTAACACCTCTTTTCCCCCTAATCATTCCTTTTCCCCATATCTCCTAGTTTCCTTACCGTTGGGTTTATCTTTTTAATTTGTGTAATAATATTGAATTGAGATTATCGTTTTTGAGAACTGAGAACATATATTCATAACATCTATTATAATTTATTTCTATAAATTGTGCGCCATATATAGGCCTATATACGGAGAAGACAACTTTATTAGTTTGCCGATAATTAAACTTTTCAAATATCATTTTCGTGATTTCAATGATAATATAACTATTATTAATCCTACTGAGTGGAATTAAATCACGTGGCGCCCATTTTTACATTTTTCCCAAAGAACCTACCCCCTCTCCACTGAAGTGCGGGACCACTCAGCCACTATTTTATATATTTAATTCCATCAACAGAAAAGTCGATCACAGTATTTCGAGAACTAGACATAGAATCGACACGAAATTTCGTATTCATCCTTCTTTCGATACACACAAAATAACTATGTGACTCACTTCCACTTGCACCCCTTTGGGGGGCTAGCCGAGTTCCAGCCGAGTTTTCTGTGAAAAATTCATATCTAGCAAACTAGACATAGGATTGACGTCAAATTTGGCAATAACATCCAAAAACACTAACTCATAATTACTGCATACGCCACATTCACTTGCACCCCCCAGGGGGGTCAGTACCAAACAGCCTAATATTTAAAAATTTATGAAAAAACAACCAAACATAGTAACGCTCTCATGCTGCTGCATGATTATTTACATATTGACGAAAAAATATTTCAGCAGTCATCTTTAACTTGCACCCCCATGGGGGGCTTAGATTAGATTAGATTAGATTAGATAGTGGTCGATCGGCACGTTGATTACCCTTCTGCACTGCGACCAATAAGGTCTTTTGTGCGTTACCATACTAAAACTACGTTTTTCCCAGGAATCTAACCTCCTTAGCAAAGCTGGTTACTTCCTTAGGAGACTTCGCTCTTATGTCGGCTGGCGTTAATAACGCGCCACCTAGTAGAGTAAGTCTGGCATGCGCCAGCGCAGTGCATTGGCATAGTATGTGCTCGGTGGTTTCAGTAGCCGATTCACATAACCTACAAATGTCGGAGTTTTCTTTACCGATCTTGTGTAGGTGGTATCTCACGGGACAATGCCCTGTGAGAAGGCCGATTAGCAGCCTTAACTCGTTTTTCGACAGCGATAGAGCTTGTTGAGCCTTCTCTCTGGAAGGTTCGATTAGTCTCTTTGCTTGTCTTTGACCGGATGTGTTTATCCAGTAAGAGTGTTTCTCCCTTTTTTCCCAAACACCGACCTCTGCCCTAATCAGTGTAGGGGATACCCAACAGGAGGGCACGGGTCCGGTGAAGGGTGTGTTTGCTCCTCTTTTTGCAAGGGCATCAGCTCTCTCATTTCCCTCAATGTTCTGGTGGGCAGGTACCCAAGCCAAAACTAGCTTGTTGTACTCCGCCAGTGTTTTGAGGGACTGTTTGCAGCTCCAAATGGTCCTTGATCTACAATCAACGGCCATAAGCTGCCTCAGTGCCATCTGACTATCAGAGGCAATGCAAATTCTGGCTCCCTTGTACTGTCTGGACAGACAGACTTGGGCGCATCTTTCTATGGCCAGAATTTCAGTTTGGAGCGTTGTTATTGGCTTTCCCAAAGGCACCGATTCCCTGTATTTGGGACCGTATATGCCTATGCCTGCTCCTCGTTCCCTTAGGGACCCATCTGTGTACCAGATGAGATGGTTTTTACGAAGTCGAGACAAACCTTCCACACTTTCTTGGCGATCACCTATGATCACTTCGTAGTTGGCGTCAAGGTCATACTCGATTGGCATGGAATCCCTCGGTAGTAAAGGGACACCACCGAGTGATTTTAAAATATTTCCGTGTCCCTTTCCAGGCACTATTTGATCCATTCTTAGGGCACTCATGAGACCTTCTTTCTTAACATAAATGTGCAGCGGGGTGAGATCCAGTATTACCTCTACTGCAGCTGTAGGAGTTGTATACGCAGCTCCTGTAATGCCTAGACAAGCCAGTCTTTGAAGCTTATTCAGCCTCTGTTGGCTTGTCTTTTCTTCAGTTTTAGTCCACCAAACTAAAGAGGCATATGTGATAACAGGTCTCACCACCGTCGTATAGATCCAGTGGATCATACGAGGCTTCAGACCCCAAGTTTTGCCAAATAACTTACGGCATATCCAAAACGCCGTTGTAGATTTGGCAATCACTTTATTAAGGTGAGAGTTCCAATTGAGTTTCTTATCCAAGGTGACCCCCAGATATTTGACCTCATCGGAAAACTCTAGTTTTATTCCCTTCAACACCGGTGCTACAAGTGTTAGCTTCCTACGACGTGTGAATGGAACAATAACCGTCTTGGTTGGATTGACGTTAAAGCCCTCCTCCTGACACCACCGATTGATGATATCAATGACGTTTTGGGTCAGCTCTGAAGTAGTACCTTCGAACTTTCCCCTTACTATAACAGCCAGGTCATCTGCATAGCCAAAGCAGCTGTACCCTTGCTCGGCTAATCTTTTGAGTAGTTCGTCAACCACGAGACACCACAAAAGAGGCGACAGAACTCCACCCTGTAGACATCCCCTCTCCGTAGTGACCGTGACCGACACCCCTCCAAGATCCGCCGTGGCTCTCCGTCCCACCAGCATGGACTGAATCCATCCGATGGTGGAAGGATTTATACCCTTCCTTTTCGCAGCCTTTTCTATGGATGCGTAGGTGGTATTATCGAAAGCACCTTCCACATCCACAAATGTGCCAATTGCGACCTCCCTAGCCTCCAGCGATGATTCCAGCTCCGACACTAACTTGTGCAGAGCATGGACCGTGGATTTGCCAGGTTGGTATGCGAATTGTCGCACATGCAGTGGGTTCTTTTTCAGGACATCGTTCCTCAAATGGTTGTCAACGATCTTTTCCATCGTCTTCAAGAGGAACGATGTGAGGCTAATTGGGCGGTATGATTTGGCCTCATCAGGAGGTCTACGCCCGGCTTTCGGTATAAAAACAACCCTTGCCTCTTTCCAGCGCTTAGGTGTATAGGCGAGCACAAAGCTAGCCTTAAATATTTCCTGCAACCGTGGGGTTAGATATTCTAGACCCCTCTGCAGCAGGGCTGGGAAGATTCCATCTTTCCCGGGCGATTTGTAAGGCTTAAAGCTCTTAATCGCCCATTTGATTCTTTTTGCGGTGAAAAGCTGGTTTGCAGTTCGCCATCCCTCTCGGGTAGGCTTACGCCAACCATCCCCACCGCAATCGTCATCAACAGTTGTTTCACTTGAACCCGGAAAGTGGGTTTCCAGAAGAACCCCTAGACTCCCCGCAAGGTCTTTCGTGAAACCACCGTCTGCCTTTTTAATAAGACCAATTCCATTGGAGTGGTCCTTAGCAAAAACCTTCTGAAGTCTCGCTGCTGGGGCTGTCTCAACAATCCCCTCGCAGAAAGACCTCCAGGCTTTCCTTTTGGACCTCCTAAGCTCCTTGTTGTATTCAGTCAGTACTCTGCGATAGGGACCCCAGTCCTCTGTGCGCTTAGCACTGTTGAAGGCCTTCCTGACCTGCGATTTAAGAGCACTTAGCTCCTTATTCCACCACGGGACATTCCTTGAGGTTTGTCTCCTTTTCAGTGGGCAGTGCGATTCATACGCACTAATTATTTTATTTGTTAAGTGGGCTGTAGCTGCCTCTAGCTCGTCCCTTGTTTTTATTTGGAGTTGCACACCTTCGAATTCGTCTCTGATCGTCTCAGTATAGAGATCCCAGTCCGTTTTTCTAGGGTTTCGGCACTCCAAGGCGTTTCCCGTGTTGCCCTCGATGTCAAACACAATCGTCTGATGGTCCGACATCGAAGCCTCTCCGAGAACACGCCAGTTAGTTATTGAGTTTATTGTAAACATGTCCGTTAGTGTTAAGTCTAATACTTCCCGCCTGTTACATGTTACAAAGGTAGGTTCATTCCCTTCATTAACAATTTCTAAATTGTTACCACATATAAAATCCAGAAGTTCCTTACCTCTGTTGTTGGTATCTGTGCTGCCCCAAATGGTATGGTGAGCATTCGCGTCGCAGCCCAGAATAAGGTATTTGTTGCCTCTCTTGCACCATTCCACTAGGCGTCGGACTTCCTCTGTGGGTGGTTGGTTCTCTTCCCCAGGTAGATAGGCAGAGGCCATCACAATTTGCCTTTTGCCCTTTCCCGTGGGGATCTCCACTATGGCCGTGGCCAGGTCCTGAGTTATGAATTCTGGAACCGAGACAAAATTTATATTTGTGTTGAGCACCAAAACTGCTCTTGGTCTATCACAGTCAATTTTGTAAATCAACTTACATGTGTCGGTAGGTAGGCCTTTTACTTCCCCCCTGTACACCCAGGGTTCCTGTAAGAAGCCCACACCGAATTGTTGAACCTTGAATCTCCTATACAAGGCACTAGAGGCTGCCTTTGAATGGTGGAGATTCAGTTGAAGGCACTTTAATCTATCCTTCATTATTTCTTATTGGGCTCTTCTACCCCGCAGGATATTGGAGCCAGGATTATGACCGGGTGGGCTTCTTCTTTCGAAGTAGTCCCGTTCCCCGTTGTCTTTAGGTCTTTTTCAACCTTTGGGTTTGAAGGGACGTTTACATCCCCTGAGGTGGTGGTGGGGCTATTTCTAGCCCCTTGTGTTTGGTTTTTTTGACTACTAGTGTTCATTTCTTCCCACGAGTAGCTAGGGAAGTATCCGTCACCTGGAGTAGAGCCCCGCATTGCTCCAGGAAGGCTATTGAAACCTGGGTGTCGCCTGGTACCCAGGAGTCCGCATAATAGTGACCATGCTTCCCCATGGTCATGCACCCTTCAGCTTATGCTGTTTCACCTTGGGTTGGGGTATTTTTTTTCCAGTGGTTTCCTTTCCACCTCGATTCAGGCAGTAAAGCCAAAATCCTCTAGGCTCGGCATCAGCGAGACATGACCACTACGATGTCGAGCCCGATTTATCAGGTTTAGGGATGATGAAACACCCCGCCCACCTGGCATCGTTACCCGTGTGCAGGCCCTCCGCCACGATACTACAGCTGGGCACGGACCTGCTTCGTTAGTTCGCCCAGGTCAGGCATACGCCAGCCCTTTGGGTTAAGCCAGGCGGCACCACGTGGAGGTGAAGCTAGGATTTTACCGCCCCATGGGGGGCTTACATAACGACTTAATTATTATTCAAACAGATACGTATATTTCGAGAACTAGACATACAATCGACACGAAATTTCGTATTTGTCCTTCTTTCTATACACAAAAAATAACTATATGACTCACTTCCACTTGCACCCCCTTGGGGAGGATAACCGAGTTCCAGCCGAGTTTTCTGTGAAAAATGTATATCTTGCAAACTAGACATAGGATTGACGTCAAATTTGGCAATAACATCCAAAACCACTAACTCATAATTACTGCATACGCCACATTCACTTGCACCCCCCAGAGGGGTCAGTACCAAACAGCCTAATATTTAAAAATTTATGAAAAAACAACCAAACATAGTAACGCTCTCATGCTGCTGCATGATTATTTACATATTGACGAAAAAATATTTGCAAGTTGAAGATGACTGCTGAAATATTTTTTCGTCAATATGTAAATAATCATGCAGCAGCATGAGAGCGTTACTATGTTTGGTTGTTTTTTCATTAATTTTTAAATATTAGGCTGTTTGGTACTGACCCCCCTGGGGGGTGCAAGTAAATGTGGCGTATGCAGTAATTATGAGTTAGTGGTTTTGGATGTTATTGCCAAATTTGACGTCAATCCTATGTCCAGTTTGCTAGATATAAATTTTTCACAGAAAACTCGGCTGGAACTCGGCTAGCCCCCCAAGGGGGTGCAAGTGGAAGTGAGTCATATAGTTATTTTGTGTGTATCGAAAGAAGGATAAATACGAAATTTCGTGTCGATTCTATGTCTAGTTCTCGAAATATTCGTATCTGTTTGAATAATAATTAAGTCGTTATGTAAGCCCTCCATGGGGGTGCAAGTTAAAGATGACTGCTGAAATATTTTTTCGTCAATATGTAAATAATCATGCAGCAGCATGAGAGCGTTACTAAGTTTGGATGTTTTTTCATAAATTTTTAAATATTAGGCTGTTTGGTACTGACCCTCCTGGGGGGTGCAAGTGAATGTGGCGTATGCAGTAATTATGAGTTAGTGGTTTTGGATGTTATTGCCAAATTTGACGTCAATCCTATGTCTAGTTTGCTAGATATAAATTTTTCACAGAAAACTCGGCTGGAACTCGGCTAGCCCCCCAAGGGGGTGCAAGTGGAAGTGAGTCATATAGTTATTTTGTGTGTATCGAAAGAAGGATAAATACGAAATTTCGTGTCGATTCTATGTCTAGTTCTCGAAATATTCGTATCTGTTTGAATAATAATTAAGTCGTTATGTAAGCCCCTCATGGGGTGCAAGTTAAAGATGACTGCTGAAATATTTTTTCGTCAATATGTAAATAATTATGCAGTAGCATGAGAGCGTTACTATGTATGATTGTTTTTTCATAGAGTTTTAAATATTAGGCTGTTTGATACTGACCCCCCTGGGGGTGCAAGTGAATGTGGCGTATGCAGTAATTATGAGTTAGTCTTTCTGGATGTTATTGCCAAATTTGGCGTCAAGCCTATGTCTAGTTTGCTAGATATAAATTTTTCACAGAAAACTCGGCTGGAACTCGGCTAGCCCCCCAAGGGGGTGCAAGTGGAAGTGAGTCACATAGTTATTTTGTGTGTATCGAAAGAAGGATGCATACGAAATTTCGTGTCGATTCTATGTCTAGTTCTCGAAATATTCGTATCTGTTTGAATAATAATTAAGTCGTTATATAAGCCCCCCATTGGGGTGCAAGTTAAAGATGATTGCTGAAATATTTTTTTGTCAATATGTAAATAATCATGCAGCAGCATGAGAGCGTTACTATGTTTGGTTGTTTTTTCATAAATTTTTAAATATTAGGCTGTTTGGTACTGACCCCCCTGGGGGGTGCAAGTGAATGTGGCGTATGCAGTAATTATGAGTTAGTGGTTTTGGATGTTATTGCCAAAATTGACGTCAATCCTATGTCTTGTTTGCAAGATATACATTTTTCACAGAAAACTCGGCTGGAACTCGGCTATCCCCCCCAAGGGGGTGCAAGTGGAAATGAGTCATAAAGTTGGTGGTGGATTTAACATGGGCCATTTTCGTAGAGAACATACCATTACCAGATTCCAACGTAAAAATGGAAGCATCTCGAATTATCTCGGCGAATCAAAATTATTTGCATCGCTATCCGGTCAATATTTCAGTGGCGTACGAAAAATTCTCCACAAAACTCGGCTATCTTACTCGGCTGTTTTCATATCAGTTCACGAAGACCGGCACAATCCCATCACCTCGTCGCCAATTATGTTTTTAGGGGGAAAACGGTATTTTGAAAAAATCAACTTCATTAAGTGAAGCAAAGCGTACAATGTCTCGATACTTAATCTCCTCGAGTGAGGCATTGACAATCTCTTTATAATCATACTTTCTAAAGTCAGCAAAAATGAGGAGTTGCAATTATGCACATTGTCACACAGGCATATGAATTAGAAAAGCTGTACTTAATAATATTTTCTTGGTTAAAGGAATCCAGGGTTGGAAATACTCAATTATATGTATAAACCCAGCGGAGTATTTTGTTTGATAATTGAAAACATCTGATAGAATTGTTACTTCGTCATCGCTTACAACTAAGATAACATCTGAACTCTTCTCCACTGTATAAAAGCTACCACGGTGATCGTGCAGGGACCGTGAAGGCGTTACAACCTTATAAAACCTATTGTAACTGGCGCCCGAGCATTAATTTAATGTTTCAGGAGTTAGAACCAAGTAACGTCACTAGGAGTGAAAAAGCACCCTCACAAATAGACCCTCGGATAACAGTTATCGCTATATCGTACTCTTTCATTACTTACTTTTCTCACTGTTATGCAAAGAATTCAAGAGCAGTTGATTAACGTTTGATAATTCCTGGTGTATACTGAATCCAGTATGCACCATATAAATTTTAACAGTTTAGAGTACATACACTTCAACCGTAAGTTGCGATGGCGACTTTCTCTGGATTGCAGTTTAATACAAATTTGAATTCCAGATATGGAGCTTTCCGTACCTGGTTGTAACACGACAACTTTTCCTTATTTCCTCGGGCGCCAATTGCGATGGGTTTTATAAGGCCGCAATTCCTTATGTCGCTCACAGTGGTTTACCCCTGGGTAGCCTTTCCACAGTTGGAGATGGGTTCAATTCAATCTGAGGTTTGAGCGATTGATGTGTACTAGTTTCTTTCACTAATTATTATCACTGGTGTATTAAATGAAAAGCCTTCGACGAGACACACTATATTCCACAATATTTACACTATATTACACAACTTATTACACAATATTACAGTGTATTCCAAAAAGACTGTACAACTTCTACAAATACAATTCAGTTACAATTATAATATTGATGCATAGCAAACTGAATGAATGACGGTACGGGAAGGATTCAAGCGAGGTGAGCAGGCGGCGTAGGTTAGGTCTAGATAACAATCGATGCAGATAAGCAGCGAATAGGCGAGATGGGCAATTATAAATCGGCTATGTGCGCAAGCGTGAAAAGCATACAATGAGGAGTGCGTGATGTGGTTAAGACTATGAACAATTCGGTAATCTACCCTGTGCTACCGCTATGGGGCGTGCCCCTCCACGGATGTACTCCAACTCGACCAACGAGCCTTACGGACGAGATTCTATCACCCCCGGTTTCGGATCTAGGGTATGGATCGGTGCAAGTAACAGAGTTAAACTCTGGCTAAATCGGAAGGGATCGTCGGACACTAAATCGGCAGTGACGGAACGATCGCCCTTCTCCTCAAGATCAGTAATTCTGCTCGGTGGTTCCAAATAAGAGTTACTCGCAATAAGGAACCCGACGAACAGTCTACACTCGAGAAAGAGGACTTATAACACGATTCCGGACCAGGATGTATGTCGGCGCATCCACCAAAATGAAAATCGGGAAAACTTAGCGGGAATAACCCTGCGAGAAGGTAATAACTCGCGAGAGGTCGAGAAAGGTCTACCACTTCACTCAAGATGAGGAGGTCTACTCGGTAGCTCCAACTAAGAGTTACTCGCAATAAGGAACCCAACGAATAGTCTCCACTCGAAGAAGTGGACCTAAAACACGACTCCGGAACAGGATGTATGTCGGCGCATCCACCAGAATGAAACTCGGAGAAATTTAGCGGGAACGAGCTTGCAAGAAGGCAATAATCCGCGAAAAGTGGAGAAAGATCTACTACTTCACTCAAGATGAGGAGTTCTACTCGGTGGTTCCAAACAAGAGAACTTGCAATAAGGAACCCGACGAATAGTCTCCAAGGAGTTTTGCCCGGTGGTCCCAAATAAGAGAACTCGCAATAAGGGACCCTACGCACAAACTCCGCTTGAGAGAGAGGATGTAGGTCGGCGCATCCACCAGAATGAAACTCGGAGAAATTTAGCGGGAACGAGCTTGCAGGAAAGCAATAATCCTCGAAAAGTGGAGAAAGATCTACTACTTCACTCAAGATCAGGAGTTCTACTCGGTGGTTCCAAATAAGAGAACTCGCAATAAGGAACCCGACGAATAGTCTCCAAGGAGTTTTGCCCGGTGGTCCCAAATAAGAGAACTCGCAATAAGGGACCCTACGCACAAACTCCGCTTGAGAGAGAGGATGTAGGTCTGCGCCTCCACCAAAATGAAACTCGGAGCAATTTAGCGGGAACAGACTTGCAAGAAGGCAATCACTCGCGAGAGGTTGAGAAGGGTCTACCACTTCACTCAAGATGAGGAGTTCTACTCGGTGGTTCCAAATAAGAGAACTCGCAATAAGGAACCCGACGAATAGTCTCCAAGGAGTTTTGCCCGGTGGTCCCAAATAGGAGAACTCTCAATAAGGGACCCTACGCACAAAATCCGCTTGAGAGACGATGGAATATCGACCCAATGATATCTCCAACCTCAGGTTCTTGATATTGAATGACGGAAAAGAAAATCACAAAAAGAAATAATCGGATTATCCCGTGGGGGTCTCGAAAACTAAAGATCGAACACCGGGGAATGACGTCTCGTTCGCGAACAGATATGATACGAAGTCTGCGGTCTCGTCTTACGTTCGCGTAGCACAGGAAAAATCACCGACGGCACGGGTAGTGAAATAAAAACGGGTCATACCAATCCTTAGGATTTCACTTTTTCACACACACCACAGTCCGAACCAAACTTAAAAATTCACAATTGAAAAGTAAATAAAAAATAACTCGAAGAAAACGGTTGAAGGAAATCAGAATAAATTCGAAATTGAAATGGAATTCGTAATCGGTCACTTGAAATGAATCAAAGATTTTCGGTAAAACTGTAAATACTTCTTTACAGCTCGAAGGCACCGGTAATGAATGCCCACTCCCTTGACGACGTCGTACTTATAGGTTCGGTTGGAGGGGGACAATTTCGCGACTCGAACTCTGCAGCGTGCCTGTGAAAAACAACCGTCAACATTCAAAAAAACGCATATGGTAGAGATAAGATACTCCGCGGTGTCGTACGGATGTTTTTATACATAGGCTGAGTTTCTAAATTGAATCGTTAGATTTTCACGATATGAATTGGAAATTATTATTGATGGAATTTTTAAAACTGTATTGAATTATTTCGAAAGAAATAAGAAACGAGTTTCACTTCGTTACACACCCCCTCCACTTCTAAGAAAAAAACGACGTGTTTTTTTTATATGTCACTACCCCCTGCTGCCTCGCTATCCCGCATTTATTGGCATAAGGCCAGTATAACCCCCGGATGGATCTCCAAAGGCCGAAGTTGAAAGTTGGACATTGGTCGCAGAAGTTCACACTGGACCCCAATGGATCGTGTCCGTGGTTGGTCAGGCCTTGTCTCCCGACTGGTACTTTCTCTGGCACTCGACGGCTCTTCTAGCGCCCTCTCTGGTGTTCTAGTCATTTGTAGGGACGCTACTGGGCAGGGACATTGTCTGGACATAATCTCCAACCGGCCACAGCTGGAACAGAACAGCTCTATTCTGAAACCCAAAAGTATTAGCGACTTTTCATCGGAAACCTACGACCAAAAATAACCTACTCCAAAATTCAAATTACGGACGGTACGGTTTCACTCCCATGGAATCCAGATCCGCTTCGTGGTTGCTGCATGCTTTTCACTCTATGCCCTTTCCGCGGCAGTTGACTGCTCGCCGCTCTGTTCACTTTCGCGGAACGGTTTCAAGTCTTTCACGTGTATATGACGAAGGTATTTACCCGACGTGTCTTTCAAGTCGTAAACAACGGGAGATATGACTTTTGTAACGGTGTAAGGACCTGAATATTTCGGCGCTAACTTAGACGCAAAACTATCCGCCGCTGATGACAATGGGTGTTCCCGGCGCAAAACTTTATCACCCACTCGGCACGACCAATCTCTCCTCCGGAAATTATAGTACCGGCTCTGCTGATTGAATGCTCGCGCTAACTGCAGTCTGACGAGCTCTCGCGTTTCCTTAAGTCGCTTGAGGCGGTCTGCGTACTGGTCAACCCCGTGGAGCGGTGATTCTTCGGGTGAGTCCTCCACGTCACCTCCCTCGCCTGCAATCCGACGGCTTGTTTCTGGGGAGTGCACCTCCCGACCGAAATTTAGGAACGCCGGGGTGAATCCGGTGGACTCGTGCTTGGCGGAGTTCAAGGCAAAGGTTAGCTCCCCAAGGTGCTCATCCCAGGAGCGGTGGTCACGCTCGCAAAACTGCGCTATCATAGTTTTGATAGTTCTGTTGGCTCTCTCTACTGGGTTGCACTGGGGCGAGTAAACCGGAGCAAACCTATGGTGGACACCCAAACTCTTCAGGTTACCCTTAAACAGGCGTCCATCGTATTGTGACCCATTGTCACTAATCACGGTTCTAGGACATCCAAACTTCAGTACTACCAGATCGTGAAACGCCTGAAACACTCCCTTGCCTGTGGCTGCCCGGAGAGGTTTGCACTCTATCCATTTCGAAAAGCGGTCTTGAAACATCACAAGGAAGCTATTACCTTTTTTGGAGCGAAGCAATGGACCGATCAAATCCGTACTTACGGTATGCCATGGCTCGCTGATACGATACGGTTGCATCTTTCCCGAGGGTTTCCGTTGACAGACCTTATACCTCTGGCATTGCCGGCACCCTCGTACGTATTGAGCCACTTCACGAAACATCCCCGGCCAGTAGTAGTTTTGGGCCACCCGAGATATGGTCTTTGCGACTCCCAAGTGGCCAGCAACTGGCTCATCATGATTCTCCCGCAATATTGACTGCCGATCTTCGGTTGGGACGCACAGTTTCCATGGTTTACCCATCTCGGGTTCCGTGAAATCATCGGACCTCCAGAAATGCCGGTACAACCTTCCTTCTTGTATCTGATAATCCGGGAAGTCAGAGGGTTGCTTTGAAACTTCCTGAAATTTCTTGACATACCATGGGCATGTTATCGCGTTCTCAGCCACACACACCTGTTCCTCGTACGGTAGGGGATCTCTTGACAAGGCGTCCGCCACTCGGTTCAGGGCACCTCTTCTATACTTGATCTCGAAATCGTACTGTTGCAGAAAGACGCACCACCTTGCGATCCGGCCTGAGGGGGACTTTATGGACTGCAGCCAACGCAAGCTCATGTGGTCGGTGATCACGGTAAACCGATACCCTTCTAAATACGGCCTCATTTTATCTATGGCCCACACGATCGCCAAACATTCTTTTTCGGTCACTGAATAGTTTTTCTCCGCCCCATTCAGGGTACGACTGGCGTAGGCAATGACCCTCTCGCGGCCATCCCGGACCTGCGTCAAGGCAGCCCCGAGACCGTTCTCCGATGCATCAGTCTGCAAGGTAAACGGTTGAGAAAAATCCGGACAGGCCAACACCGGTGACTCGGTGAGCTTCCTCTTCAAGGCGTCGAACGCCTGCTGTTGCTCGTTTTCCCATTTCCACCTTTGCTTCTTCTTCACTAACAGCGTGAGTGGCGTAACTATCTTGGTGAAATCATCCACGAATCTTCTGTACCAGCTCGCCACTCCCAGGAATCGGCGAAGCTAGCGCACGTTCCTTGGTGGTTTCATAGAGTTTATAGCGGCAACCTTGTCGGGGTCTGTGGCAATTCCGTCTTCGGTAATCACATGTCCTAGGTACTTTAGAGAACTCCTCACGAACTCACATTTGTCCGGGTTAATTCTCAGGTTTGCCTCCCGGAGGCGACGAAACACTATCCGCAAGTTCGCAAGGTGTTCCTCAAGAGTCTCTCCAGGACCACTATATCATCCAGATAGGCGAAGGCAATCGGATCCAACTCAGGACCGATGACTCGGTCCAAGAGTCTCTGGAATGTGGCACCGGCGGAATGAAGGCCAAACGGCATAACCCTAAACTGGAACAGGCCCCTCCCAGGCACAGCAAAAGCGGTGATGGGTTTGCTCTCTTCCGTGAGGGGAATTTGCCAATACCCTTGTTTTAAATCCAAAGTAGAGATGTACTTGGCTCGCCTAAGTTTATCCAATATTCCGGAAATATACGGTAAGGGGTATGCGTCCTTGATGGAGACCTCATTAACCGCACGAAAATCAATGCAAAACCTGGGATTCCCATTAGCTTTATTCACAATAACGACACTGGAAATCCACAGTGAATTCGAGGGTTCTATAATACCCTCCTCTAGCATTCGGTCAATTTCCTGATTAATTATTTCTTGCTTCTTGGGGTTACACGGACGGTATCTCTGTTTGATCGGTTCAGTCCCAGGTTTGATCTTATCTCGTGTTGTGCTATTTTTGTGAGCCCCCGTATTTCGTCGAAACTTGCGAGTTCTTCCTCTAGGAATGTTTGCAGTACCCGCTCTTCCTGTCGGTTCAAAGAACTGATTGAGGAGTTATGCAGCATACCGGGCGGTTGAACGCTCCTCTCCAGCAACTCGTCTTCAAGGTAACATTGTGCACTACGGAAATCAATTCTAAAATCGTACGAAGTCAAGAGGTCCATTCCCCGTACCAGATCTATCGGTAAATGGGGCACCAAATATAGACGGGATTTGATTTCTTTTCCCCCAAATCGTACCATGGGCTTGTAAACTTCCTCCACGGTGATCGAATTTCCGTCGGCTACGGTGGCTACCATGTCCGAGATTTCTGCCGGACGGAACCCTGCTTCTCGACATATATTTGCTGCTTTGTTACTCAGAAAAGACTTAGATGCTCCGGTATCCAGAAGGGCTCTTACGGACTGCTTCCCGATGCGAGCAGAGATAATTGGCCGGTTATCTCGCGGGTGTCGGTGCCGCACTTTTGACCAGAGGTGGTGGCCTTGGCGGACTCGCGGGTGATTTTATGCCTTCCGACACTTTGGGTGGCTGAGACTTGACAGTCAGCGTCTGTGAAAGTCTTCGGCGGGGATTTTCATACAAGAGGTGAGGGTCATCGATCAGCCCCTTACGGGCTGGAGGCGGAGTGAACTGATCGGTGTGCCATTGGACCAACTCAAATACCTTTCCTTTCGCCAATAGTTCGGGATAACTTTTGGTTTCTTGGAAAGCCAGCGCCCTCTGCAAATCCGGCAAAAGACGTTTCCTGATCATAGCCACCTGTTCTTCTTCGGAGGGTCTTTTAGTGGTCAACTTCAAGAAGAGGTTCTGCATCTTCGTGACGAAAAGCAACAGTTTTTTGCCATCTCCTTGGGTTCGTTTCCTTATTTCGTCGAGAAGAGTCTCCTCGTAATCTAGAGGAAGGAAGGCTTCACGTAGCTGTTCCTTGAAGCTCTCCCAATCACTGAACGAGCCCCTCCTAGGAATGTACCAATCTCTCGCGTCCCCTCGCAATAACTCAAAGATCGAATCGAAAAGACATTGTCGGGTAACTCTGCGAGTCTCGGCAAGTTGTTCGACCTCCTGCAGGAAAGCGTTTACGCTGGTCGTTCCTTCGAAATGTATATTCCACTTATATACAGGTATAGATGGCTGACATGTAGGAGGACTCGACGACCTGAGCATGCCGGTTCGGTCATCTGGTACGTGTCGATTCCTTTGCTCTCCATCCGATCGACCGAAGTCGACTTGACTTCCCATATTGGTATGAGCTACATCCACTTCGTCAGCTTGCGCGGAACCCAAATATGGAAAGGAGATCCGCCGAGTTGACTCGGCCGCTACCATTCGATGGTTTCTTTGCATGATCGATCCGGATGTTCCACGTCTACTTAGGACCCAGGGGCTTGTAAAGTTCAAACGTCGGCGAACAGCTTCGCAAGCCCTATTATGTAGCTGCCGAAAGAAACCCATCGACAGAACTTTCTCCTGGCTTTCCGGCAGCGGGACCTCAGTTTGATTCGGTCGTGTACGGTTCTCCGCAACTTCTGACTCTAGAGCGGTGCTGGTCGGAACCCTAGCGCCTCCTATGAAGGTGTCTACGGCTTCAGAACTCGCAGTTTTCTGGTCTCCCGATAAGGGATCTTCTAAGGAAATGAGCCGTTCATCATTGCACGGTCTCGGGACTTCGCCCAACGGTGCGTTCAAACTAACTCTCGCTTTGGCCAAGATTACGGCATCTCTCAGCATCTCGTCGGTTTGACTCCACAATTCCGCCAGTTCACCGGCCCTCTCTTCTTCTGCCGCTGTCGTCGGTTTTATCTGACTGAGACGGTTCTGCAAATGGGCCAACCTACTCCTGATACGTGACTCCTCGTTCGCCACGTTATCCTCATCGAACTCTTGCACCTGTTCTACCAAACTCCTTAGGATTCGGCTGACATCGTCTAACTCCTCCTCCATGTCTCTTTCAATGACACAGAACTGCACGTTCTGCGACAATAGTTTTCGCAACTCCATGCGGTTTTCCTGGACGGTTCTGCCGGCTCGACGACCGCGAGCCTCCAACTCCCAAATCAACTCCTCCGCTCTCAATCTGTGCACCTCCATTGTCACCGGGACAAAACGTTCTTCCGAAATACTCTCTGAATCTCCTCCGACCAGTCCTAATTGGAAAGAAACGGTCCCTGCTCGGGCGCCAATTTGCGATGGCGACTTTATCTGGATTGCAGTTTAATACGAATTTGAATTCCAGATATGGAGCTTTCCGTACCTGGTTGTAACACGACAACTTTTCTTTATTTCCTCGGGCGCCAATTGCGATGGGTTTTATGAGGTCGCAATTCCTTATGTCGCTCACAGTGGTTTACCCCTGGGTAGCCTTTCCACAGTTGGAGATGGGTTCAATTCAATCTGAGGTTTGAGCGATTGATGTGTACTAGTTTCTTTCACTAATTATTATCACTGGTGTATTAAATGAAAAGCCTTCGACGAGACACACTATATTCCACAATATTTACACTACATTACACAACTTATTACACAATATTACAGTGTATTCCAAAATGACTGTACAACTTCTACAAATACAATTCAGTTACAATTATAATATTAATGCATAGCAAACTGAATGAATGACGGTACGGGAAGGATTCAAGCGAGGTGAGCAGGCGGCGTAGGTTAGGTCTAGATAACAATCGATGCAGATAAGCAGCGAATAGGCGAGATGGGCAATTATAAATCGGCTATGTGCGCAAGCGTGAAAAGCATACAATGAGGTGTGCGTGATGTGGTTAAGACTATGTACAATTCGGTAATCTACCCTGTGCTACCGCTATGGGGCGTGCCCCTCCACGGATGTACTCCAACTCGACCAACGAGCCTTACGGACGAGATTCTATCACCCCCGGTTTCGGATCTAGGGTATGGATCGGTGCAAGTAACAGAGTTAAACTCTGGCTAAATCGGAAGGGATCGTCGGACACTAAATCGGCAGTGACAGAACGATCGCCCTTCTCCTCAAGATCAGTAGTTCTGCTCGGTGGTTCCAAATAAGAGTTACTCGCAATAAGGAACCCGACGAACAGTCTACACTCGAGAAAGAGGACTTATAACACGATTCCGGACCAGGATGTATGTCGGCGCATCCTTCAAAATGAAAATCGGGAAAACTTAGCGGGAATAACCCTGCGAGAATGTAATAACTCGCGAGAGGTCGAGAAAGGTCTACCACTTCACTCAAGATGAGGAGGTCTACTCGGTGGCTCCAAATAAGAGTTACTCGCAATAAGGAACCTGACGAATAGTCTCCACTCGAAGAAGTGGACCTAAAACACGACTCCGGAACAGGATGTATGTCGGCGCATCCACCAAAATGAAACTCAGAGAAATTTAGCGGGAACGAGCTTGCAAGAAGGCAATAATCCTCGAAAAGTGGAGAAAGATTAACTACTTCACTCAAGATGAGGAGTTCTACTCGGTGGTTCCAAATAAGAGAACTCGCAATAAGGAACCCGACGAATAGTCTCCAAGGAGTTTTGCCCGGTGGTCCCAAATGAGAGAACTCGCAATAAGGGACCCTACGCACAAACTCCGCTTGAGAGAGAGGATGTAGGTCGGCGCATCCACCAAAATGAAACTCGGAGAAATTTTGCGGGAACGAGCTTGCAAGAAGGCAATAATCCTCGAAAAGTGGAGAAAGATCTACTACTTCACTCAAGATGAGGAGTTCTACTCGGTTGTTCCAAATAAGAGAACTCGCAATAAGGAACCCGACGAATAGTCTCCAAGGAGTTTTGCCCGGTGGTCCCAAATAAGAGAACTCGCAATAAGGGACCCTACGCACAAACTCCGCTTGAGAGAGAGGATGTAGGTCGGCGCCTCCACCAAAATGAAACTCGGAGCAATTTAGCAGGAACAGACTTGCAAGAAGGCAATCACTCGCGAGAGGTTGAGAAGGGTCTACCACTTCACTCAAGATGAGGAGTTCCACTCGGTGGTTCCAAATAAGAGAACTCGCAATAAGGAACCCGACGAATAGTCTCCAAGGAGTTTTGCCCGGTGGTCCCAAATAAGAGAACTCGCAATAAGGGACCCTACGCACAAAATCCGCTTGAGAGACGATGGAATATCGACCCAATGATATCTCCAACCTCAGGTTCTTGATATTGAATGACGGAAAAGAAAATCACAAAAGAAATAATCGGATTATCCCGTGGGGGTCACGAAAACTAAAGATCGAACACCGGGGAATGACGTCTCGTTCGCGAACAGATATGATACGAAGTCTGCGGTCTCGTCTTACGTTCGCGTAGCACAGGAAAAATCACCGACGGCACGGGTAGTGAAATAACAACGGGTCTTACCAATCCTTAGGATTTCACTTTTTCACACACACCACAGTCCGAACCAAACTTAAAAATTCACAATTGAAAAGTAAATAAAAAATAACTCGAAGAAAACGGTTAAAGGAAATCAGAATAAATTCGAAATTAAAATGGAATTCGTAATCGGTCACTTGAAATGAATCAAAGATGTAATGAAGTTCAATTTTATAACTGAGTTACTGAGTAATTGATCTTCATTTTAAAATAATTTATTCAAGTTTTCGTTTTAAATTCGGGAATTTTTATTCCGTTCAGAATTAATTCACAACAATCAGGAAAAGCCGTAGTCTTCATTTAATTTATCCGAGTTTTCATTTTAAATTCGTGAATTTTTATTCCGTTCAGAGTTAATTCAGGGCAATCGAAAGAAGCCGAACATTTGGCGGTTGATTTTGTTTTTCATACAGAAAACATCGTAGAACCGTCCGCAAGAACAATGCTGATCGCCGATAACGCCGTTTTTTGCACATACGTGCGATAAGCCAGTTTTTACCGAGGTGCTCTCCTGAAAATTTTAACGTTTCTGCGCCTACCTTTTCCACCCCCCTCCGGAAGATTATAAAAGGCGGGGTTTCCCTACATCGATAATTAGTTCCGAATTATTCGCTGATCGAAACGTCTTCTAAGTTTTCTTTGAGCTTCCGAATTTTCTGAATTCTTTTACATTTTTGCTTCAGAGTGAGTGCTAGTGCAATTGAATTGTAAGTACCGAGCCGATTTATTGCAGTCCTATTTTTATACCTCGTTGAGTCTACCTACATAGCTGTTCCGTCAGATCCTTAACAATACCTTTCCTAATTTGTCCAGGTGCCCGTAGTTAGTCTGCTATAGTACGTTTGTCCGTATAACCGGTGCCCGTAGTTAGTCTGTCCTTCATGGCGTGTTCACTCATGGTCAGACCGGAGGGCTGATGCAAACCAATGCTATAGTACGTTCAACCGAATACCTTTCCTGCTTTGTCCTGCTCCTTAGTGCCCGTAGTTAGTCTGTCCTTCATGGCGTGTTCACTCATGGTCAGACCGGAGGGCATAACCGAACCAATGCTGTAGCAAGTTCGACATATCCTTTTCAACCCTCTAATTTCACCTGGCCAAACCCCAACCTGTTTATACGAGAAACAAGCAAAGTGGTAGACTACGTGGTGAATTCTAGGACTGAAAGAATATCGGACAAGTATAACCGTTGTGCACTCTTATACTGACCCCTTTTTATTCCTGTTTTCCTGATTTTATCATATATTTGAGTTAACCGTTTAAATTTAACTTACTTTCTATTCTGGCTGACTCGTACCGGGAAAATATTTGTTTCTTATGAAAGTGCTCGCAGTCAGACAAAACTGACCAATCTTGTATTTTGTATTGATTTCATATAGCGTTTTATTTCACTGTATTTTTGTATAACTATTTTTCGCTATTTGAATAAACTGTGTAAATTTGCTCTATTTCTGATTTTCTCTGTTATCGCTAATATCTTAGATAACGCCGAACTCTGTCTCTGACTAGCAGCTGCCCTGGTAGGTTTGCTATTCTCCCTTATTAGAAAAAAGAATAGCTGGCGCTCGAGGTAAGTTTCGCCGAGAAAACCACGTTACAAAGATTTTCGGTAAAATTCTAAATACTTCTTTACAGCTCGAAGGCACCGGTAATGAATGCCCACTCCCTTGACGACGTCGTACTTATAGGTTCGGTTGGAGGGGGACAATTTCGCGACTCGAACTCTGCAGCGTGCCTGTGAAAAACAACCGTCAACATTCAAAAAAACGCATATGGTAGAGATAAGATACTCCGCGGTGTCGTACGGATGTTTTTATACATAGGCTGAGTTTCTAAATTGAATCGTTAGATTTTCACGATATGAATTGGAAATTATTATTGATGGAATTTTTAAAACTGTATTGAATTATTTCGAAAGAAATAAGTAACGAGTTTCACTTCGTCACAAAGTAGGAAAATTATCTCTAAAAAAATGTACATCAGATTCATTTTGCGTCATTGCACTTACCTGCAAAATAAGGAATATTATCCTCTTTCTTCAAAAGATATTTACTTATTTCCACACGTTATCCCAACCCCGTAGAGAAAGTCATGATTTCTTGTCTGTTGAAATTTCTTCCTATTTTCATATTTTGAGTCAGTGTATTATTCATGAAAAAGAATGGTTGTATTTTTGAATATGTATTAATTATACAACAAACAACAATAATTATATTCTTTTCTTCAAACTGAAGAAGTTGTGGATTTATATTTTCTTATTCATAAAATTTTATTCCAACCTCATATCAGCCTCAATAGTTTCATGTTATACTGTTTTCAGATTAGTGTTCCGAGAAAATTCTGGAATCATATTAAAATGATGTCACTTTCTGGCATAGACCATTTATTTGTTTCTCCTTTTTAGGCATTTATCAATAAAAATGAATCTGACTTCGATGAAATTTTAAAGTGTGTATATTTTTTATTCGAAAAAACATCATAGATTTTTTCGGATCTGAAATATATATATACTCTAAAGCCAACATTAGGACACAGATCTGATAGCTTTATGTAGATGCAATTGCCTTACAGCGAATTATTTGTGTTTGGAAATCAACAAGGGTCATCTTGGATCGATCGTTTCCCATCAGAACGTAGTTTTAGTTGGTTCAAGCCGACAGCTATCGTTTGACTAAGCTCCAAATTATCCTGCAACGACCGGACGAAATGACTCTGATCGAGCTGACCGACTTCCAGAACTAATTTGTAGCAGCAAATTCTGCTAGTTGCGGATGAAGCCTGAAGCGCAAATTACTCGTTTCATGATCAAGTAAGCATTTCTCCGTTTTAATCATCAGCGTTTGAACCTAATAATTAGTTTTCAGAACGATTATTCTATAGTACTAGTATCAGCCATTGAGAATATGTCGAATTCAACTTCGTCATCTTTTTCACCAGAAATTTCGTGTTGAGCTGTTAAAAACTTCTCTACAAGTGCGCTTTTTTCTGAAAACAAGAGTTATTTAATGGCACCCAAATCTGTCTTCATATGTCCCAATATCATTTCAAAATATGTCTCTAGAGTGAAGCTAAGTAAGGCCAGGTGGATGATACAATCGGTATTTAGATACTTCTCAGGGATTTTCGCACTTATTGCTTCAAAGATTTGGAATCTTCAATTGAAATTTTTCGAGATTCTCAAAAAGCATCTTATTTTTTTACATCAATCGATTCAAAATGAAAACATAATAGTAGTCAACACTAATTATTCATTTCGGATAGATGATGAAAATACAGGGTGGTCCACGGGAACCTGGCGGTTTTTAAATGAGTAGTACACATTTGTTTTTCAGCATATAACATTTATTTTTCATGTACTTACAGCCAGTACTATGCCATTTAAGAAATCAAACCTTAAAAATAACATCTGTCAAGTGGTGACCATCTTGCTCGAAACATGTTGCAAGTCTGTTCAAAAACCCTTGGTGAACGCGCTCCAATAAGGGTGTGTCAATCGCGTGGACTTGTGCTCGAATCGCTTCCTTCAGCTCGCTTAACGTTCTCGGTTTGTTTTCGTAGACACGAGATTTGAGGAAACCCCACAGAAAAAAGTCGCAGGTTGTCAGGTCAGGTGACCGCGGAGGCCAAGGCATGTCCCCAAACCGTGAGATCAAGCGCTCTGGGAACATTTGGCGCAACACATCTATCGATACTCTAGCTGTGTGAGGGGTTGCCCCATCTTGCTGGAACCAGATGCTTTCAGCAGGAAGTCGTAGATTGCGTAACTCAGGTCTCAGGAAGGTGTTTATCATCTCAACATAACGAGCTGCAGTCACAGTCACTGTGTTGCCGTTTTCCTCGAAAAAATATGGACCAATCACACATTTGGACAATACTGCACACCAGACCGTCACTTTCGGACTGTGTAAGGGCCGTTCATGAAGTTGCTGAGGGTTTTCACCGGCATAATAACGACAATTTTGCCTATTGACGAAACCGTTCAAATGGAAATGAACTTCATCACTCATAAACAGTACAGCATCTTCGTTCACTTCAATCATTCATCACATTTCCAGTTGTTCGAAGATCGTTGACCCACTTCAGAATCGTGTTACGACTTGGGACAGCTCCATGACGGCCAATATTAAATTCACGCCGAAACAGTCTCTGCGTAGCCACCACTGATTCACCATTTTTGATAAAAGCTTCAAACGCGAACATGCGATGCCTCACACCCCACGCAGTCATGATGTACACTAAATGGCACATCGCACATTCCAACGGTTTAAATGGGACCCTTCTGATGGCCCCACTCCACCTACCTGCCGAGTACTACCCAATTGAAAAACGTCAGGTTCCCGTGGACCACCCTGTATTGCAATATTTCAGTATGTAGAGTCATGATCTGTAGTTGGTGATTATGAGTTTAATTATTGAAATGAATTCATAGAAAAAGGAAATGTGTTAATTAGTAGGAATGACTTCCAGAAGATTCTTTGGTCATCAATTATGCCTCTTATTTTCTTTGAAGACGAACATTTCACTTTGCTTCTCCTAAAGCTTCCATGTCATTTATATTACTTTGAAATAAGTTAATCATTACTCGATATTATACATTATTCAATCAACTCGATTATCATATTGAAGAAACTTTCAAAAAATTTTCAGTTCAATAAAGCTAAATCAACTCAACTGTTCGAAATAGTTTTCGTTTACCCCCAAGAATTGCACAATTCTCTGTTCGGGGACATAGTGTCCTTTCGAAGTAGTGCTAGGAAAATTCTAAGAAGAACGTCTATAATTTCGTTTGGCTTTATTTGGAATTTTACCTTTTTCACCCTAATCCTGCACCACCATAATTGTCATAAAAATATTAATACTTCTGTAGAAGCTGTTTATCAAATTTGAAAGAAGAACGACAAGCACTTTTAGAAGGTCTTCAATCAGTAATGTGCAGATTGTTCAGCGAATACAATAGCACTCACCCTCTTTTCAGACCAATATTACCACGGATCATATAATCCAAAAAGCTGGAACTCATTCTGAAGATAATGAACAATTAAATCATACTAAAATATCTCTCATGGCAACCCATGTGACGTGCATGCCATCTCTACCATTCTTCTACCTGTAGAAATAGAGATCTCGGGCGCCACCTCACGTTTAAAGTGTTGGGGACACTATGGTACCTATAGGCGGTGTCCTATAGGATCCAGGAGCTACTAGCCAGAAAAGCTTATGTCCAAAAGTCAGTTGTTTGTACATAAATAAAAATTTCCCAACTCTGAAAAAACTTGAATATTCCTTAGGAAAATAAAAACAAACATACGGTTGTAATAAAAACCTGCATTCAGTCAACGGTAAATAACGGATGTAATCAAAATAAATCATGATATACCAAATATAATGTGAGTAAAGGGGGTGAGCAGGCAATGAGAAGGTCGAGAAGCGGGATGTAAGATGCAGCGGTGAGAGCTCTCGGAAAATAGGTTAATAAATATTAATAAGCGGGTAAAAATTGTGGAACAAAAGTATAAGCGGCAAATTATTCAAGCAATTTTCAAAACGGTACAAAAGCAAACATGAGCAAGCTTATACAAACAAATCACAAAAATGACCCCTCATTTGCTGGCATATATCGCTTCACAATCATAACTACGGGTTTCACTAAAACGACGGGTTTAACGGACAGGTGGTGAAAAAAGAAGTTTGTGCTCTGCCAGGGAGAGCATATGGCGTATATGCTACCCCTGATAGAGCAGTTTGAAGCTAGTATACACCACCCTAATACTCTAAAGAAAAAGGACCATGCACGCCTTCAAAACAGTTTCGGGGCTCAGGACGGCCCCGGACTTTGGGACTCCTCGAGAAGCTCCATTTCCTCATGAGTACTAGTAAAAAGTTCTCGTTACTCATTCTTTCTGAAGAGTTGATTGAGGTAACAAACGAGTCGATAAAACTAAAAAATAATAAAAAGCGGTGTGTAACGGGATGCTATAACTACTATAATGAAAGCAAGCGGCTGAAATGAAATTGGGAGGAAAACAAAATAAGCTGTACACCAGAATAAAATCACTGACCTCGGGGGCTGTTTCTTTTCGAAGGGTTGGTACGGGGATCGCCAAACCCGAGGTACTCGAGGACCTGGTGGTTGACTGCCTTGTATACAACCTTCCGACCTAGTCATGTCTTAGGGTAGACGGGAAGCTCTGCTTAACCGCCTGACAATATATATGGACATGTTCAGAATTAGGGTAGAGCAGGTGGTCAACGTGGCACTGTGCTACAATGCCACAAATATGGTTATGTCGCAAACTATTGTAAAGACAAACCCACATGCCACAAATGTGAAGGCCAACACGAGGACGACATTGTACATTGACGAACATGACAAGACTACGGAAAAAGATACAGGAAAAAATACGGAGACCTAATGCCGACACTATGGAAGGACGAAAG
>CM024242.1:53313557-53389686 GCA_013421045.1 Propylea japonica
AAAAAAAAGTCATTTAGATATCCTATTCTCCTCTATTTCATTTGAATAATGGCCTGCCTTACGAATAGAGGATTTCTGAAGGATTCGAAAAAGTCTATTACCTATTCAGTTTTTCAGTCATAGTTTTGATTGAATGAAGGAATTATTGACTTATGTACCTTTTTGTAAAGCTAACGAAACAGAGAACTTTTTCCTCATATTTGTACCGGGTGTCCTAAATTCGTTGTCTAGTGAGGGGATCTCAGAAACCCGATGAGCTAGAACAAAATGTAATGAAGAAAAATTGATTCAATGAATTCAACTAAAAAAGTGCATGTATATTGTTTTAGTTCAATGTTTATAACTTCAGTAATAAAGGAGTTATGAGAACTTTTCAATTGACGCCAATTTTCCAATTTTCTCTAATAGCTCGAAAACGGTTTTACTAAGAAGGTTGCGGTTTTCACCAAATAAATTCTCTCAAAAATCGAACCCAAATATGTGCTACTCATTTTGTTCAAGCTCATCGGGTTTCTGAACTCCCCTCACTCGACAACGAATTTAGGACACTCGGTACACCAAGTTCATGATACTTTTTTCGAGTAATTCTTAATTCTTTAATCAAGATTTCATGATGAAAACAGGTGCAGCTTTTTATGACCCTGTATATATAGGGTTATCTTAATGTTTAGTGATTAATTTGGAATTTAAATTGATATAAGTTTCTTTCGCACTTCCAGTCGGAAAATACAGTATTAATTCGGAAATAAATAAGTTATTCACTGATTTTAGAAGTCGGAAAAAAAATAAGGTCAACAAAGCAAAAACAACATAAAAAATCTCACATTGAAAATTAGAACTCCGGAGCAATCAACAAAATTTCATTCATTCATTGGACCATTTGAATATAATTATGAGAACAGCCATTTAAAAATAAGAAAAAAATATCAATTAATTCATTATTATCATTCTATCTGGTTTCAAATTCAAGGTTTGATATACCTTCATTGCAGTTTCACTCATTCTCACCTAATGTTATACAGAGTAAATAACATAAGGTCAACAACGAATTGCACAAAAAATATATAGTATTCATAATTAATCGATTTTAATTTTTAAAGAGTGATTTTAATTTTTGAATATTGAATTTAGGCTTGTTATATGACATTTCGCAACAAAATTGTGATTTTTTTGCCATTCGGGTAATTTCCACGAACATTAGCAACAAAACTTTACATCTTAACTAGCGGACCCGACACACGTTGTACTACAGCATACACAAAAATTCGTTCAAAGCGATCCAACCGTTTGGTTGCATTATGATAAATAACCAAATGATTTATTCAAATATCTAATGATAGAGGGTTTTCCAATAAGAGGTGTTTTTTCATATTCAAAGAAAAAGGCCATTTTTCAATATAAATGATCGGATGTTTATTTCATTATTAAGAAGAAGCTATGCCGTTAATAGTGAAAAATAACATCAGGCAAATGACCACCACGACCACGCTTACAGGACCATATCCTTTTAATTAAATTTTCCATAACCATATCGCAAAGTGGCTGCCCTATGTCCTCGATAGCCTCACGAATTCCATCTTTGAGATCTTCAATCGACGCTGGGCTATTGGCCTAGACCTTCTCTTCCACGTGGCCCCAAAGGAAGAAGTCGCAAGGTGTTAAATCACAAGATCTCAGTGATCAATTGCGATCACCTCTTCGAAAGATAACACGATCCGGAATCTTTTCCCGCAAAAGATCAATGGTTTCGTTGCTTGTGTGGCACGTAGCGCCGTCTTGTTGAAAGTTAACGTTGTCCAGATCAATACTGTCCAATTTCGGCCATAAAAAATCATTAATCATCTTTCGATAGCGCAATCCATTCACCGTAACTGTTGCTCCAGCCTCATTTTCGAAAAAGTAAGGTCATTCTCGGCTGTTCTTCAGCGACGTGCACGGGCTCTATTCTTCGCATTACTAACTTGTCCCAACAGCTCGAATTTTTCCACCAATTTCGTTATTGCGATCCGACAAGGTGCTTCACGACGATCCAAAAATGTTAGAGTTTTACGAACCGTCTCTGCCAAATTTTCACCATTTCTATAGTGAATTTTAATCATTTCATTGCGTTCTTGCAGCGTGTATCGTTCCATTTTTATTAATGGCGTAGTTTCTACTAATCAAATGTCAAAAAATGACAGCTTCAAACGTGACATCTACCGAAATGTGAAAAGTGAATCGCCCAAGCTATGAAGAGAGGTTGCAGATTTTGGGTCTTCCCCATTTACTGAACGCCGTTCGAGAGGAGATTTAATTATTACTTATCGAGCATTACACGGTTATTCGGCATCGATATGTCCCATCTTTACGAGTTAAATACAAATCAGCTTCGTGGGCATCAGTACAAGCTGAATAGAGAAGCTTTCCAAACCAGATGCCGGAAAACTTCCTTTCAAATCGTGTGTTCTACCACTGGAACAGTCTGCCTCATGAAGTTGCCAACGCGCAGACAGTCAACGCTTTCAAAAATGGACTCGACAGTTGGAGAAGTAATGGAACTGTGTGAACACTTTTTTTCACATTTGTGGTTTTGTTAAATTTCGTTTGCCTTCACTTAATTATGTTTCTTATTTTAGAACTCACTTGTGTCAATTTTTTTTTCTCTCGTTTTACAGTTGTGTTTGTATATCTTAAGTTTAGAGTTTATAGGTTATGTAACCTCAACTCTGTTATCTGGTATAATAATAATAAATAGCAGGCGTGTTTATATTTTCGTTTGGAGTTGAAGCTCGTAAACTGCATTATTTTACTGATTTGGTGGCAGTTTATTGTTGCTTAAGAGTATCCCGGTAATTGTAACTAGGGCAAAATTACTTCACCCCAGTGTGGCAGTGAAATGCTTTCCATCTCATTCTAATGCTTGGTTGATTACAATGCAGTACTATTAACGCGTAGGGACAACTCTATGTTTACTTCGTACTCTGAGCTGACATCGAAATCCTGCTTTTCTTCTTCTCGCGTAACGTTCGTCCTTGAACGTACCGCACCTACGTCCGAGTGATTTACTTTATTCGCGATTATTGTGTCATCGTTCGCACAATATCTCGAATTAATCACCATTTCCAATTCTATGTCTATTTAAAATCGTGCATAAGCAGTTCGACTTTTCAGACAGACGGGATTTTTCATCGTCGTGACATTAACCTCGATTCTCGGTAACTACTGCTTGAAGGAATGATCGATAACGTCATTTGTATATGAATCATGAAACTGAACTTCAGGATCTCCTATCATCATTCTGATTCTTGATCAGTATCATTATATGTGAAACCACATACTTCATTATGCGCTCCAGGTTTCATAACTGAATATTCATAGTCTAAGAGCCCGTGAACCCCAGACCTTCGTGATTTTATAAAAGCTGAAAATTTGTCTACGCATGCTCCCAACACAGGTAAGAACGATGGACCATTATGAAGTTTGGGCTAACCTGGCTTTGGCAGGTAAACGGTATTAAAGGGGTGTAAAATACTGATCTAATTTAATTTCGTCAAATTATAAAGTGTGATTTTTTGATATTACCTTCAGAATATCATTAAAAATCACGTCATCAATTGCCAGACACTTACTATAGTGGCAACCCCTTGCCAGACACCCTCAATGTTCATTAAATTATATGTAATTCTACTAACGTTATAGTATAAAAGCTGATTTTCATATGTAATACTTGGGTAATAATTAGATAATGTTTCCCCATTAGCCAGACAATTTTGATAGTGCCAACCCTTTGCCAGAAGAGCTTGTAGTTTAGCTGCAGGTGCGAGCGCGAGGCAGTATACATATATGAGTGGGTGCGAGTGAGACGGCATGATTATAATGACTTATGCAAATAAATTTTTTGGTACAGATTTATATACCTAATCATTTAATTGAATCTCAAAAACATCTGAACAAAGGACATTCGATGCTACAACTAAATTAAATTGTTAATAGAATAAATTAAAATTTTTAACAATTTTATTTAGTTGAAGCATCGAATGTCTTTTCTTCAGATGTTTTCGAGATTCACTCAAATGAACCAAAAAATTTATTTGCATAAGTCGTTATAATCATGCCGTCTCACTCGCACCCACTCATATATGTATACTGTTTCGCGCTAGCACCTGCAACTAAACTACAAGCTTGTCTGGCAAAGGGTTGGCACTATCAAAAATGTCTGGCTAATGGGGAAACATTATCTAATTATTACCCAAGTATTACATATAAAAATCAGCTTTTATACTATAACGTAAGTAGAATAACTTATAATTTAATGAATATTAAGGGTGTCTGGCAAGGGGTGGCCACTATAGTGTCTGGCAATTGATGACGTGATTTTTAATGATATTCTGAAGGTAATATCGAAAAATCACACTTTATAATTTGACGAAATTGGATCATTATTTCACACCCCTTCAATACCTTTTACCTGCCAAAGCCAGGGTAACCCAAACTTCATAATGGTCCATCGTTCTTACCTGTGTTGGGAGCAGGCGTAGACAAGTTTTCAGCTTTTATAAAATAACGAAGGTCTGGGGTTCACGGGCTCTTGCTTTATCATACAAATTGACTGGTGTGCTTTCTAGGGAAGCACAAGAGTTAGAAACTATTCCTACCTCAGAGTACAAAGAAAACGCATTTGTTATGCAACCAAGAAGAATCTGTTTATGCACGCGAACAATAATCCGGCGTTGCGAACTCGTGCCGTATGTATTATTCCGTATTGGGATAATTGCTTTCCTACTCTGATACTAACGGCTTGCGTCTGTTACAGACAATTCTGTCAGTTTGGCAACATCGTCTGCTAATGTTTAGTTTCTGGATTCCTTGTGTTTACATTTTCATTTCGATTTGACGTTCATGAACTGAATTATTTCACTGATTTGGTGGCAATTTATTGTTGCGTAAGGCTATTTCGGTAATTATAGCTCTGACAAAATTACGGAAATGTTGTATTATATTCAGGAATTGTAGTAATGAAAATTAAAACTATCGTTATACACTATTTTTGGAATGAACTATATGATTAAAAATATAATCCGCTTATTCGTGAAAAGCACTAGAAGGAACGGAAACCACAACACTTCCTTTGGAGGCAAAAAACACGTGAATGAATCCTAAATGGCAACACTGTATAACAATCGTGTTCGAGATAGGAACGGATCATTTTCATGCGATTTGTGCATTCGGTTGAGCGATAAAAAATTTATTACTTAATTCGTCATTGGAAACGAATGTATAAATATAACAATAAATCGCACCGATAAATAAATCGGTTGTTGAATGAATGCTTGCGTTCCAGGAAAACAAACAAATCACGGAAGATGACTGAATATTGATAGTAGTGTAAAATATTTCTGGATCATTATCATACTTCAATTCATTCATGTCTCAACGAAACTTCTTCAAAGATTCAATTGAAATCTAGAAACATAATTTCTTAAATTTTCTGATAAGAAAATTATGTACAGGGTATTGGGTAATTCGACGTGATCCTCCGAAAAGATACTAAACGTCATTTGAAGAATAAAGGCGACAAGTGAAGCATGGTTCATAAATCTATGGTTACGAAAACATGGTGATGTTTTTTTTTAATTTTCTGCTTTGTTATCGTTATATTAATTAAGTTTGTAAAAACTACTCGATTTAATTATTCAATGAATTTTTTTTCAAAGCTGAGGAAAAGGCCCTCATTTCTTGAGAAAAATTAATTATTCACTAAAAATTCTGATTTCCTGAGATATACAGGGTCATAAATAGCTACAACTTCATAAAACTTTTATCCGCGACAATTGTAAAATCCGTCCATTGTACGTCTTTGTGCTCGGCCTTAATAATACCCATTAATCACAAGGGAATAATGAGATTATAATTCACTGTTGCCAGATGCTTCATAGATTTAGCTTTGATGCAATATTCTTTAAATTGGTATTTCTTCAGTATTCTAAAATACTCCAACTAACAAATATAAGGTATACCTTGCCAATCGAGCGCCAAATCTACTTTTATTATATCAATTAAAGCTTTTTTTATTACAAAATATACAATGACCAGTTCTCCGAAAATTTCTCATGTGTCAACGTGACTTTTTCCACGCTTGTCATAGAAGGGTCTTGTCCCGGTCGTCAAATGTTAAAATCTTCAAGAAATGTATTCAGTAGTCGTGGATAAAGTATAGTATTATACTCGCGCATAATGGCTGTTATTCGCTCGGTGATGTGCCCTACGGCTCGTAGCCTAAACTTCACGTTGTGAATAATAGCTATCATTATACGCTCGTTGTATAATATACTGATTTCGAGTAGTTCTCAATTCTTTCATCAAGATTTTATGAGGTAAACAGATGCAGCTTTTTATGATCCTGTATATCTTGGTTTATCAGAATTTTTAGTGAATACTTTTTCTCCTCAGCTTTGAAATAATATTCTTAGAATATTTAGAGTCAAGTAGTTTTCACAAAATTAATTATTTTCGATAACGAAGTAGGAAATTTCAATAAAGTTGAAAAATCGCTATATCTTCGTAACCATAGATTTTCGGGCCATACTTCACTAGACGCATTTTGCTCCGCACTATATGAAACTTTAAACGTTTTATACGAATAATATTCTGAACGGTTCAATGATACAATGTATTATAATCTAGGTGTTTAGATTTAGTTGTGTTCCTCTAGATTTTTCCTATAATGAGATAAGCACGCGATTCTGAAATGTTCCGCACTATCGAGGAATGTACGATAAGAATCGCGAATTCGTTACATTACATTGCGAATTAATAGCTGTTTCCCGACACACGTTTCAAACTGCCTACAACTGTATTCGAAATAATCCAAACAGAGGTTATTCAAACACTACTTCAGATGATTAAGACATAAATGAAAACTAAAGGGTTTATTTTAAATAGCCCGCTATTTCGGTAAAAGTCAAGTTTGAAGCTGTCATTTATTGACATTTGACAAGAAGAAACTACGCCATTAATAAAAATGGAACGATACACGCTTCAAGAACGCATTTAAATTATTTAAATTCACTATAAAAATGGTGAAAATTCGTCAGAGACGGTTCGCAAAACTCGAACATTTTTGGGTCGTCGTGAAGCACCTTGTCGGACCGCAATAAAGAAATTGGTGGGAAAATTCGAGCTGTTGGGACAAGTTAGTGATGTGAAGAATTAAACCCGTGCATGTCGCTCCAAAACAGCCGAGAATATTGCTGCTGTAGCCGAAAGTGTTGATGTCCATTTGTCGTCGTTCTTTGGAATAAGGCATTCCACAAACGTCAATACACCGTATTTTGCATAAAGATTTGGGTCTTAAGTCTTATAAAGTTCAGTTAACACAAGAACTCAAGCCGGCCGATCATCAACAACGTCGTGTCTTTGCTGAAGTTTCTGGACCGTGTTATCTCTCGAAGAGGTGATCACAATTGGCCACCGAGATCTTGTGATTTAACACCTTGCGACTTCTTCTCTTGAGGCCACGTAAAAAAGAAGATCTACGCTAATGGCCCAGCGTCGATTAAAGACCTCAAATATGGAATTCGTGAGGCTATCGAGAACATTGGGCAGCCACTTTGCGCTTTTGGTTATGGAAAATTTCATTAAAAGGATATGGTTCTGTAAGCGTGGTAGTGGTGATCATTTGCCTGATGTTACAGCATAGCTTCTTCTTTATAATGAAATAAACATGCGATCATTTATATCGAAAAATTGCATTTTTCTTTGAATATAAAAATAACACCTCTTATTGGAAAACCCTTTGTTTACGGCGAATTGAAACTTTATTTCCCTGATGGCCGAATATATCGATCATTCCAATATTTATTTCTCTTGTGTACTTGACCTAGATCATTATACAGATTGTTCTATAATTGAATTGCATTATTGAAACCGTAGATTTCTTTCAGGATGGAATAGAACAATACGAGTTCGGATTGAAATGCAATTTTAACGAGTAGGAAAATTTCATTCACTACATTTTTTCATACACTACAACTTTTACATCCCGCTTATTCGATGACTGCAACTGGCTGATGAAGAACTCGTGAAAAGTTCGTGTAGAAATAAAAACGTTAATTGAAAATTCCGCCAGCAAACCAGACTTGTCAGTTGTATTTGTATTACCGATATCTTTTCTCGATAAAAGCGTTAATGTTATTGAGACACAAAAATAGTTGATACATTTCAAATATGTTTCTTCAAATTAAGGAAATATCTCAGTAGCATTCTTTATATCTGATATTAAAGAGAGACCCCACATGCATAAATAAAATTTCATCACACAATATATAAACTCTATTGTGTCACCTATCATTTTTATTCCTTTATCCATGAAATCTTCGAAGAATTTTAGTCATCATGACTTGATTTACAGATTACTATAAATATATTTGAGAAAATAATCTCGGAATTCCCCGGAGATAATGAATCTATCTAATTTCTGAATCAGATGTAAGGTGAGATACGACGAATATTTTCGAAAGAGACTCTTTTGAATAGAAATAAATTATTATCCATATAAAAAATTATAACTTTATGTTTTAAATAATGTTCCAGTAGAATTGTGACATTACTCGTATTGCTTCTGAATACTTTATGTTCGGTTGTTCATGACAGTTGCAAACAATTTAAGAGATGCCCTGAGCAGGTGCCGTATTCTCGACAAGTGATCTTCCAACGCGAATAAGAACTTCATTGCGCGGTGTGCATTTTTGCAGGTAGAAGAGGGACTCGCGCAATACAGTTCGTATACGCTTTGAAAGATCACTTGCCGGGAATACGGCACCAGAAGAAGCTTTTGAGCGCTCGTTCATTGGTGGAGCTATAAGACTATTACCTCGAAATTATACAGGTTTGGAAATTCACATCTGAACACGATACACAAACACCGGTATGCCGACGCGCATCGAGAGTGACGTCACTGGGAACATTTCCATAGCATTTGCGTGATTGAAGAGAGAGAGAGAGAGAGAGAGAATTGATTAGAATTTGTTCCTAATATTCTCACAATGACGTAGATGCTCGCGCCGGACGAGTTTAGACCACGAATCTGGCATACCGGTGTTTGTGTATCGTGCATCTGAAACATACGATATACAATGCACCAGACAGAGAATTCTTCCGTCCAGTTGCACAGATGAATAGTCGAGACAATGACGTGCTGTAACACACTGAATTCCTTTGTCTTATTGCAATATTCTAGTCTTGTATCTCTCTTATCGTTGAGAGGAGCGTGATTCATTGAATATGGTAGGCAACAGTAAATACTTGAATCGAGTATTACTGCAAGTTCCCTACCATACTGCGATAAGAGAGAGACAAGACTAGATTATTGCAATAACACAACGGAATTCATTCAGTTACAACAGCACTTGATTATTTCGACTATTCATCTGTGTAACTGGAGGGAAGAATTCTCTGTCTGACGCATTGTATATCGTATGTTTTCGATGTGAATTTCTTAATCTGTATATGGGACTTGCGATTGATACCAAGTATACAGGGTGTCCCAAAACTCGACGTCAACCCGGAACCGGGTGAAAAAGCAAGTAATGCTGGTTGTCAGAAAAATATAAAAAAAATCTAAGTTGCATTATTTTAAAATAATGGGCATTTAAAAAACAAGCAAAATTTCTCACCCTGTGACAGTCAGAACGGGCAGAACGGCCGATCCATTTTCCGGGAAAAAGTAACATTTTTTCCCGGAAGATGGATCGGCCGTTCTGGTCCAATCTCGTGGCCGGCCCGTTCACCGGACTTGAATCCATTGGATTTTTTTACTGGGAAGCAGTTTAAGAAAAAGTGTATTCAAAAGCAATCGAAAATAAATTTGAACTACGGCAGCTACAATTTAACAAGTATTATACCATTTTGGAATCCTTAGTAAATGCGCCAACTCTCGACAAAACATGCCAAACTTGCGTAGTACATTTTTTTTCAATACAGTCAGTTGAAACTAGGCAATTGTAAATTTCGAATTTTTTTTCTGAGAAGTAAGCCCTATTTTTATGAAACCTAGTGCAGCTGGTATCCAAATTTTGATTACAGTTTAGACAAGCATTATTCAAGGTTACACGGCAAAGAAAAAAGTTGATATTTGTGGCAACAGGAGCAAAAAGACTGTCACAGGGTGGGGAATTTTGCGTGTTTTTTTAAATGCCCATTATTTTAAAATCATGCAACTTAGATTTTTTTTATATTTTTCTGACAATCGGCATTACTTGCCTTTTCACCCGGTTCCGGGTTGACGTCGAGTTTTGGGACACCCTGTATAAATGCAGAATCTCAGCACAATCGGAATTATATTCTGGAAATTATTGAGAAAATTAAATATGTAAAAAAATAAATTCAAAAAATTAAATTATATGGTTCTGATGATCCTCTTGAAATTTTGCATGCACCTTCGGTATAATTGTTTTCGTCCAAAAAATAAATTTCACTTGAATCGAATATTCTGTTATGGAAATATAAAGACTCTTCTTTCAATATTCCAATTGAATTTTATATGATTCTGTTAACCATCAATGATTCCAACAAATTCGAAGACCACGCTCTGCTTCAAATTCGAAATTTACTGACGTTTAGGCAAAACTAACCCCCAGGAACAAGCGCACAAAAATTCAACCTGTACCCACGTTAAAACTTACGTAACTTTAAACGCGTTCCTTCGTTCGTTCGCCATGCAGACATCGAAAGTGATAAATAAAAAGAAACCTGTTGATATCTATCGCGTTCGTATTAAGGTAAATGCGCGATTGTATGTAAATGGGACGCGCTCCATTTCCCCCATAATCTCTTAACCGGCCGTTCGACTCATCTCTCATTGTTCTCTCATAGAAATCGACAATGTAACGCGATGTAAGCTTCAGAGGCCGCTTTTGTACCATTGTTGATTAACTAACCCTCGAGTGATATTGTTGTTACAGCGTTGGCAACATTGGAATTTCCATCTCGTTGATGCGTACAAAGCTCAAAGGTACATTGCGCTTGTTGGGTCATCTACAGGTTTGGAAATTCACATCTGAAACATACGATATACAATGCATCAGACAGAGAATTCTTCTGTCCAGTTGCACAGATGAATAGTCGAGTCAATCACTTGCTGTAACACACTGAGTTCAGTTGTCTTACTTTTTTATTCTAGTCTTGTCTCTCTCTTATCGTTTAGAGGAGCGTAATTCTTTAGTATGGTAGGCAACAGTGAATACTTGAATCGAGTATTACGGGCAGCCTGACAAATTAAAAATTCTATACGTGTAGTTCGGGTTCCCTACCATACTGCGATAAGAGAGAGACGAGACTAGATTATCGCAGTAAGACAGTTGAATTCATTCAGTTATCGCACTTCATTATCTCGCCTATAGGGAAGAATTCTCTGTCTGATGCCTTGTATATCGTATGTTCTCGATGTGAATTTCCAAATGGGTATACTAATATTATAAAGAGGAAAGATTTGTATGTTTGTGGGTTTGATACGAGTTAACTCATAAGCTACCGGACCGATTTCAATAATTCTTTCACCCTTAGAATGCTACACTATCCCTGAGTAACATAGGCTATAGGTACTTTTCACTCGAGAAAATTAAGGAAACCTACTATAACTTCAATGATAATAAATATGAGTACCAAAATCAGCTATTTTCAGGTGCGCTGCGAAAACCGTAAGACGTACATGGAAACAATGTATGACGGAAATGTATCTCTTCAATAGTTCTACAAAAAAGTCCGCGATAGCATATATCTATCTTTCAATGTTTACTCGGTATCACCTTTTAAAGGTATCCGAATGTTTCTCAAAATTATGCATTATTTGGGAGTATTTTTTTATGAATACGCTATTGATCCTTATCCAATTAAATACGTCGTTAATACCCAGTATTTAATTTAGAACGAAATTGCCTTTTACATCATTCAATTATGATGAATACATCAAAAGATATGGCAGGTTGAAGATGAAATCGCACCAAAATGCGTCTCCGAGGTAGGCACTAGGCGGGTAGGAGAAGGTACCGAAGTGTGAGGGATGTATGAATGTATTTTGGATTGCCTGATGCCCGTATGTTTATGATCACAAATCAGATCAACAGATGGCGCTGTAGTCGTTATTTAGGTTATTCATCTACTCTGCAACTAAACGGCTGGATCGAATTGAATGAATTTTTGTGTACTTATACAGAACAACGTCTGTTGGGTCTGCTAGTTTTAGAAATAAGAGAGAATGTCCAAGAGTTCATGGAATGGAGTGGGGGTAGTGACCTCAAAGTAGGAAGTAAACAAAACGGATTTTCGGAAACTTACTCAGGGGTACTACTAACTCGGTCAAATGAGTCACGTGACGGATCTACTCGGATCACGAACCCGTGTTTTAAGTTCACGAACACATCAGGTTAAGGATTTGAAGTGACAGTCAAAAACATAACCAAATATTTTATGGAATTATTTTTTCAGTCCCAGTTTATTTTCGGATTATCCCTAGCGTTGCTTGCATTTATTGACTTTTGTAAAATATTTCTTATAATTTCTGGTGTGTCCTTCCATGTTTAATGTTATTTTTGAGTACCTTTGTTAAAGAAGTAAAGAATTAATTTTTTCAGTTCCAGTTTATTCACTGATTGTCTCTAGCTTTGCTTGGATTTATTGGCTTCTGTAAAATCATTCTTATAATTTCTGGTGTGCCCTCGCATGTTTAATGTTCTTCTTCGAATGCCTATGTTGAAGAAGTAAAGAAGGCTTTAGCACAAAAAGATCTGTATACAAAGTTATGAAGTTTTACATTATTTTCTTGGCTCATAGTACCACACATTTTACATTGCGGCAAATTCTCTTCCCTTTCCATAATTTTCAAAATAGAATATATGAAACTGATGTGAAAACAGCCGAGTAAGATAGCCGAGTTTTGTGGAGAATTTTTCGTACGCCACTGGAATATTGACCGGATAGCGATGCAAATAATTTTGATTCGCCGAGATAATTCGAGATGCTTCCATTTTTACGTTGGAATCTGGTTATGGTATGTTCTCTACGAAAATGGCCCATGTTAAATCCACCACCAACTTTATGACTCATTTCCACTTGCACCCCCTTGGGGGGGATAGCCGAGTTCCAGCCGAGTTTTCTGTGAAAAATGTATATCTTGCAAACTAGACATAGGATTGACGTCAAATTTGGCAATAACATCCAAAAATACTAACTCATAATTACTGCATACGCCACATTCACTTGCACCCCCCAGAAGGTTAGTACCAAACAGCCTAATATTTAAAAATTGATGAAAAAACAACCAAACATAGTAACGCTCTCATGCTGCTGCATGATTATTTACATATTGACGAAAAAATATTTCAGCAGTCATCTTTAACTTGCACCCCCATGGGGGGCTTACATAACGACTTAATTATTATTCAAACAGATACGAATATTTCGAGAACTAGACATAGAATCGACAAGAAATTTCGTATTTATCCTTCTTTCGATACACACAAAATAACTATATGACTCACTTCCACTTGCACCCCTGGGAGGCTAGCCGAGTTCCAGCCGAGTTTTCTGTGAAAAATTTATATCTAGCAAACTAGACATAGGATTGACGTCAAATTTGGCAATAACATCCAAAACCACTAACTCATAATTACTGCATACGCCACATTCACTTGCACCCCCAGGGGGGTCAGTACCAAATAGCCTAATATTTAAAAATTTATGAAAAAACAACCAAACATAGTAACGCTCTCACGCTGCTGCATGATTATTTACATATGGACGAAAAAATATTTCAGCAGTCATCTTTAACTTGCACCCCCATGGGGGGCTTACATAACGACTTAATTATTATTCAAACAGATACGAATATTTCGAGGACTAGACATACAATCGACACAAAATTTCGTATTTGTCCTTCTTTCTATACACAAAAAATAACTATATGACTCACTTCCACTTGCACCCCCTTGGGGGGCTAGCCGAGTTCCAGCCGAGTTTTCTGTGAAAAATTTATATCTAGCAAACTAGACATAGGACTGACGTCTAATTTGGCAATAGCATCCAGAAAGACTAACTCATAATTACTGCATACGCCACATTCACTTGCACCCCTCAGGGGGGTCAGTATCAAACAGCCTAATATTTAAAACTCTATGAAAAAACAACCAAACATAGTAACGCTCTCATGCTACTGCATAATTATTTACATATTGACGAAAAAATATTTCAGCAGTCATCTTTAACTTGCACCCCCATGGGGGGCTTACATAACGACTTAATTATTATTCAAACAGATACGAATATTTCGAGAACTAGACATACAATCGACACAAAATTTCGTATTTGTCCTTCTTTCTATACACAAAAAATAACTATATGACTCACTTCCACTTGCACCCCCTTGGGGGGCTAGCCGAGTTCCAGCCGAGTTTTCTGTGAAAATTTATATCTAGCAAACTAGACATAGGATTGACGTCAAATTTGGCAATCACATCCAGAAAGACTAACTCATAATTACTGCATACGCCACATCCACTTGCACCCCCCAGGGGGGTCAGTATCAAACAGCCTAATATTTAAAACTCTATGAAAAAACAACCAAACATAGTAACGCTCTCATGCTACTGCATAATTATTTACATATTGACGAAAAAATATTTCAGCAGTCATCTTTAACTTGCACCCCCATGGGGGGCTTACATAACGACTTAATTATTATTCAAACAGATACGAATATTTCGAGAACTAGACATACAATCGACACGAAATTTCGTATTTGTCCTTCTTTCTATACAGAAAAAATGACCATATGACTCACTTCCACTTGCACCCCCTTGGGGGGGATAACCGAGTTCCAGCCGAGTTTTCTGTGAAAAATGTATATCTTGCAAACTAGACATAGGATTGACGTCAAATTTGGCAATAACATCCAAAAACACTAACTCATAATTACTGCATACGCCACATTCACTTGCACCCCCCAGGGGGGTCAGTACCAAACAGCCTAATATTTAAAAATTAATGAAAAAACAACCAAACATAGTAACGCTCTCATGCTGCTGCATGATTATTTACATATTGACGAAAAAATATTTCAGCAGTCATCTTTAACTTGCACCCTCATGGGGGGCTTACATAACGACTTAATTATTATTCAAACAGATACGAATATTTCGAGAACTAGACATACAATCGAAACGAAATTTCGTATTTATCCTTCTTTCTATACACACAAAATAACTATATGACTCACTTCCACTTGCATCCCCTTGGGAGGCTAGCCGAGTTCCAGCCGAGTTTTCTGTTAAATATTTATATCTAGCAAACTAAACATAGGATTGACGTCAAATTTGGCATTAACATCCAAAAACACTAACTCATAATTACTGCATACGCCACATTCACTTGCACCCCCCAGGGGGGTCAGTATCAAACAGCCTAATATTTAAAACTCTATGAAAAAACAACCAAACATAGTAACGCTCTCATGCTGCTGCATGATTATTTACATATTGACGAAAAAATATTTCAGCAGTCATCTTTAACTTGCACCCCCATGGGGGGCTTACATAACGACTTAATTATTATTCAAACAGATACGAATATTTCGAGAACTAGACATAGAATCAAGACGAAATTTCGTATTTATCCTTCTTTCTTTATACACAAAATAACTTTATAACATAGAATTGACACGAAATTTGGTTCTCCATCTCCTCTCTATATACACAAAATTACTACATGTATAACTCGCATTGAAGAAATTCAGAACTTGCAAACTATACATAATATTGACCTCAAAATGTTCAGAACAACCACCTCTCATTTACTACATTCACTTCCATTCCTCAGGGGGTTGGTAGAAGGTATGCCCTATAATTAAATAGCATATCATTACTACACAGAGCAACCATTCAATTCCATTGAATTATTCCCTTCATCTGAACTGCTAAGATCGATGTGCCAAAATTACATTATTCAATTCTGTAAAATGACAAAATTTAATTGAATTCCTCAGTATCCTTCATTACCAATATAAATAAACGAATACATTATTCCGAGAATCAATTTTCCTTTTAGACGGTGTTTTGGAGTTTTATTTAAAAATTATACCATAATGATTCGATTCAATTGGGGTACTTTTGAAAAACCCCCGCTCATAAAGTGTATTTTGAACTGATAGTACACATGGCTGCTATTCGGGCCAACATGTTTGGTTGTTTTTTCATAAATTTTTAAATATTAGGCTGTTTGGTACTGACCCCCCTGGGGGTGCAAGTGAATGTGGCGTATGCAGTAATTATGAGTTAGTCTTTCTGGATGTGATTGCCAAATTTGACGTCAATCCTATGTCTAGTTTGCTAGATATAAATTTTTCACAGAAAACTCGGCTGGAACTCGGCTAGCCCCCCAAGGGGGTGCAAGTGGAAGTGAGTCATATAGTTATTTTTGTGTATAGAAAGAAGGACAAATACGAAATTTCGTGTCGATTGTATGTCTAGTTCTCGAAATATTCGTATCTGTTTGAATAATAATTAAGTCGTTATGTAAGCCCCCATGGGGGTGCAAGTTAAAGATGACTGCTGAAATATTTTTTCGTCAATATGTAAATAATCATGCAGCAGCATGAGAGCGTTACTATGTTTGGTTGTTTTTTCATAAATTTTAAAATATTAGGCTGTTTGGTACTGACCCCCCTGGGGGGTGCAAGTGAATGTGGCGTATGCAGTAAATATGAGTTAGTGTTTTGGATGTTATTGCCAAATTTGACGTCACTCCTATGTCTAGTTTGCTAGATATAAATTTTTCACAGAAAACTCGGCTGGAACTCGGCTAGACCCCAAGGGGGTGCAAGTGGAAGTGAGTCACATAGTTATTTTGTGTGTATCGAAAGAAGGATGAATACGAAATTTCGTGTCGATTCTATGTCTAGTTCTCGAAATATTCGTATCTGTTTGAATAATAATTAAGTCGTTATGTAAGCCCCCCATGGGGGTGCAAGTTAAAGATGACTGCTGAAATATTTTTTCGTCAATATGTAAATAATTATGCAGTAGCATGAGAGCGTTACTATGTTTGGTTGTTTTTTCATAGAGTTTTAAATATTAGGCTGTTTGATACTGACCCCCCTGGGGGGTGCAAGTGAATGTGGCGTATGCAGTAATTATGAGTTATTCTTTCTGGATGTTATTGCCAAATTTGACGTCAGTCCTATGTCTAGTTTGCTAGATATAAATTTTTCACAGAAAACTCGGCTGGAACTCGGCAAGCCCCCCAAGGGGGTGCAAGTGGAAGTGAGTCATATAGTTATTTTTGTGTATAGAAAGAAGGACAAATACGAAATTTTGTGTCGATTGTATGTCTAGTTCTCGAAATATTCGTATCGGTTTGAATAATAATTAAGTCGTTATGTAAGCCCCCCATGGGGTGCAAGTTAAAGATGACTGCTGAAATATTTTTTGTCAATATGTAAATAATCATGCAGCAGCATGAGAGCGTTACTATGTTGGTTGTTTTTCCATAAATTTTTAAATATTAGGCTGTTTGGTACTGACCCCCCTGGGGGGTGCAAGTGAATGTGGCGTATGCAGTAATTATGAGTTAGTGGTTTTGGATGTTATTGCCAAATTTGACGTCAATCCTATGTCTAGTTTGCTAGATATAAATTTTTGACAGAAAACTCGGCTGGAACTCGGCTTGCCCCCCAAGGGGGTGCAAGTGGAAGTGAGTCATATAGTTATTTTTTGTGTATAGAAAGAAGGACAAATACGAAATTTCGTGTCGATTGTATGTCTAGTTCTCGAAATATTCGTATCTGTTTGAATAATAATTAAGTCGTTATGTAAGCCCCCCATGGGGTGCAAGTTAAGATGACTGCTGAAATATTTTTTCGTCAATATGTAAATAATCATGCAGCAGCATGAGAGCGTTACTATGTTTGGTTGTTTTTTCATAAATTTTAAATATTAGGCTGTTTGGTACTGACCCCCCTGGGGGGTGCAAGTGAATGTGGCGTATGCAGTAATTATGAGTTAGTGTTTTTGGATGTTATTGCCAAATTTGACGTCAATCCTATGTCTAGTTTACTAGATATAAATTTTCACAAAAAACTCGGCTGGAACTCGGCTAGACCCCAAGGGGGTGCAAGTGGAAGTGAGTCACATAGTTATTTTGTGTGTATCGAAAGAAGGATGCATACGAAATTTCGTGTCGATTCTATGTCTAGTTCTCGAAATATTCGTATCTGTTTGAATAATAATTAAGTCGTTATGTAAGCCCCCATGGGGGTGCAAGTTAAAGATGACTGCTGAAATATTTTTTCGTCAATATGTAAATAATTATGCAGTAGCATGAGAGCGTTACTATGTTTGGTTGTTTTTTCATAGAGTTTTAAATATTAGGCTGTTTGATACTGACCCCCTGGAAGGTGCAAGTGAATGTGGCGTATGCAGTAATTATGAGTTAGTCTTTCTGGATGTGATTGCCAAATTTGACGTCAGTCCTATGTCTAGTTTGCTAGATATAAATTTTTCACAGAAAACTCGGCTGGAACTCGGCAAGCCCCCCAAGGGGGTGCAAGTGGAAGTGAGTCATATAGTTATTTTTTGTGTATAGAAAGAAGGACAAATACGAAATTTTGTGTCGATTGTATGTCTAGTTCTCGAAATATTCGTATCGGTTTGAATAATAATTAAGTCTTTATGTAAGCCCCCCATGGGGGTGCAAGTTGAAGATGACTGCTGAAATATTTTTTGTCAATATGTAAATAATCATGCAGCAGCATGAGAGCGTTACTATGTTTGGTTGTTTTTTCATAAATTTTTAAATATTAGGCTGTTTGGTACTGACCCCCCTGGGGGGTGCAAGTGAATGTGGCGTATGCAGTAATTATGAGTTAGTGTTTTTGGATGTTATTGCCAAATTTGACGTCAATCCTATGTCTAGTTTGCAAGATATACATTTTTCACAGAAAACTCGGCTGGAACTCGGCTATCCCCCCCAAGGGGGTGCAAGTGGAAATGAGTCATAAAGTTGGTGGTGGATTTAACATGGGCCATTTTCGTAGAGAACATACCATAACCAGATTCCAACGTAAAAATGGAAGCATCTCGAATTATCTCGGCGAATCAAAATTATTTGCATCGCTATCCGGTCAATATTCCAGTGGCGTACGAAAAATTCTCCACAAAACTCGGCTATCTTACTCGGCTGTTTTCACATCAGTATATATGAAATTACTAAGAAAAGAGTAGAAGACTTATTCTCGCCTTTTTCAAATACAAAACTGAACTGCAGTGCGCATGCGGTGACTCTACGACCCTGCTCTCGTATAGGGTTATGATAGATCAACCTGAGTCAGTGATCGAGTTAATTGCATCGAACTTTCCGAATACAGGTTGGATGTTTGGGTTACGTAAACCAACGCGAAGGTTAGGAATCGAGTTAACCCAAGTAAGTGTTCGAAAACGCCTATATGGATAGTAAACGTGTTGTATTATGTTAGCTCTTAATTTCAGAAGAATATATATGGGAATAATGTAAATGGGAATCAATAAGGATAGGACTCGAGCGATCTTCATTACAAAAACTTACCGTAATCACCGTCCGGCAGTAAGGATACGCATTCCAAGCCTCTTCGTGTACCTCAAGACTACCTTTGGGCGCCAGCAGCCTTATGAAGGCCGGTACTTTGCTGGTCAAGTGGTAGATTTTGTAAGTGTATTGACCTGAGTTATATTTGCCCCCCAGAAGAGGGTAGTTGGTGAACGGTTCATTTTTAAGAACCTCTATGCCCTCTCCACCACCTGTGTTATCTTTCGAAGCTTCGGCAACGCTGTACAATTGGGCCACTTGATACTGGAAACAAAATGAAAAATTGTCAGATGATATGTGGAACATTTTGGACTTCGTAAATTATAGTATTCGTTTTGAAGAGTTTCGTGCTCCTGAGCTGTTCCAGTGCTTGTGCGCAACCAATGGCAACCCGTATTTTGAGCTTTTGAGTTACTCAATAGCACGAAAGTCTTTAAAACGAATATGCTAAAAATGTACAGGGTGATTCACTCATTTTGTTAACCTATTTTTTCTAGAAAAGGGATGAATATTTTTTCATTCTGTTGCTGATATTTGGTGCAAGTCAATGTTGACTTGCCAGGCGTCTCGGCGCTGTCATAATATTTTTCTCCAGGAACATACCTCTTTTATTGTGTCATTCGAAAGATAATTTAATTCTTAATGTTTCTTCTGAATAATATTTTGTTCTATTGCTAACCGTCAGCGACCTGCAGCGTATTTTATGTTTATCTATTTCATTTATTTTCTCTGTATTGTGACAGTATGCCTTGATTAAAAGGGCCCACTCACTCAGAGAGAAGCGCGAAGACTTGAATGCGCGTTGTACGGTGTACAGTTAAAACAGTGTGTGTATGGCGTAAATTGGAATGCGCAATCATCTCCGTCGTGTGGCGTGTGCATTCTTCACCGTACGTGGAAGAATGACCAAAAACGACTGTGTATGGGCAACAAGTCTCTGCACGTTTGATATGTTTAGCAGCACAGTGTCGGGTTCGATATTTATACCTTGGACATTTTTTCCTTAATAACAACACACGCCACTGCCATTAACATCAGATCTTTTTTCGACGACCAACACGCAAAAGTGTATGTGTGTGGGAAATATGAATGCACACGTTTGCGTTACAGCAAACGTGCAGATACTTAACTGCGCATTCTTCCTTCTTAGTGAGTGGGCCCCTTTAGAGACATACCGATTTGGAAATTCACATCGACAACATACGATATACAAGGCACCAGACAGAGAATTTTTCCCTCCAGTTGCACAGATGAATAGGCGAGATAATCAAGTGCGATAACTGAATGAATTCAACTGTCTAACTGCAATAATCTAGTCTCGTCTCTCTCTTATCGCAGTATGGTAGGGAACCCGAACTACACGTATAGAATTTTTAGTTTGTCAGGCTGCCCGTAATACTCGATTTAAGTATTTACTGTTGCCTACCATACTAAAGAATTACGCTCCTCTAAACGATAAGAGAGAGACAAGACTAGAATAATGGAGTAAGACAACTGAACTCAGTGTGTTACAGCAAGTGATTGTCTCGACTATTCATCTGTGCAACTGGAGGGAAGAATTCTCTGTCTGATGCATTGTATATCGAATATTTCAGATGTGAATTTCCAAACCTGTAGATATGATTGTTTTTATTAAAATCAATACAAAGAGACTTTGTAGCGAACTACACCATGCAAAAAAATTAACGCACATTATGGTAATCTCAAATTTATTCTACAACTGAAGGTGTTCTCAATGATAATTATTTTTATCAGAATTATGCATGCATATGTTATCCACTTTCAACGTTTTTCTTCAATACAGATGTTTTTTCCCAGCAGGAATAAAAAAAAATGAGATTATCAGATTTTGAATGTATTGGCTCCATTCTGAAATCAGTTGTTCTCGATGATCAATAGTTTTTCTTTCCTTTGATTTTCTACACTCGATCGCTATGCAACGCGAAACACGCAATTTGACACAAGAGAAATGTGCTCAAGCGGTAGTTTTGCGAGAAGAAGGGTGGACATACACAAGAATTGCAGAAAGGTTTGGAGTTTCCCATACAAGTGTGTCTAGAATGTTGCAGCGATTCAGGGAGACAGGTATGCATGTCCGAAGACCAGGACAGGGTAGACCACGGGTAACAACTGCCATTCAAGAACGTTACTCGAGAGTTTCTTTGTTGAGACAACGGTTTTGTAACCGCTCGCCTCCTTCAAAATGACCTTGAGCAAACTCATGGGGTGCAAATTAGCACTCAGACAATAAGAAATCGCCTCAGAGAATATGATTTAAAGCCTCGTGTCGCGGCAAGAGGCCCAGCTCTTACCCCAGCCCATCGAAGGACGCGTTTGGATTTTGCGAGAGCATATCCATTGGGAAGAGGTTGATTGGGAAAGAGTTCTCTTCACAGATGAGTCTAGATTCTGCCTCTACCATTGTGATCGACGTTCCCTTGTATACAGACGTCCACATGAAAGATATGCTCAGTGCAATTTTCTGAATACTACTGGTTTCGGGGGAGGATCGATTTTGGTATGGGGTGGAATATCTTTGACTGCTCGCACAGACCTAGTGGTCATTGATAATGGAGCTATGAATGCTGATAGGTATATACGGAACATTCTTGAAAAGCATGTAGGCCATTTGCCTCATACATTGGTGAAAATTTCTTTTTTTATGGACAATAAAGCCAGACCCCATCGTGCGCGCATCGTTCAGGAGTACCTTGAAGAGGATGAAGTCTCTCGAATGGAATGGCCAGCAAGAAGTCCAGATCTCAATCCGATTGAGCAGGTTTGGGACAACCTCAATAGAAGGCTGAGAAGTTCAGAAAATCATCCAGCTACTCTTAATAACTTGGGAGTCCAACTCAGAGAAATCTGGGAAGGATTAGATCAGAACATTTTAAGATCACTCATTTCGAGTATGAACCGTCGTTATCGAACCGTAATTAACGCAAGGGGTGGAAATACCAAGTATTAAATTACTTATCAGCATTCCAGTATTTTGAAAACTGTTTATTTCTCTTCTTTCACATAAGATTCTGTAAAATCCTGAATTTTTCTTCCATTTAATGTGTCTTGTTTCATTCAAAACCTTCCCGAGAGAACATAAAAAACAAGTTATAAAGTCAATGTAGAGTTAACTTTCATTAAAATTGGGATTTTCAGAATGTGCGTTAATTTTTTTGCGCAGTGTAAAAACTAGAACCTAACTCCTCTGGCTAGATGGCGAGCTATGTCGCAGTTACGAAAACATCTCTGATGACACAATAGACCTAAAGGTCAACGTGGAATTCAACCCCTTAACAATCTACAAGGCGACGATAAGACATATTCCCTAAGGGTTGAAACGATAGGTCGTTCAAAAAGTGTGTCAATTCGTTAATTTTCGTCGATTCCATCAGAGACAGTCAGACTTTGGAATAAAGTTTACGAAACGCTATTTGGTAATTTTATTTCAACGACGATAAAATTGATTTCGTTCATAATATAATATCGACTACGTTTTTTATTGTTCATAAACCGCATTTAATCAAGAATTTCATTGATTTTCAGTAAGTGTCGCAGTGGTCATTATTCATCGACGAACCACTCTTTTCAATTATACAGGGTGTCCGGTAAACCTTGTACAATATTGAAACGATAGACCAGGTCATGACTGTTCAGAATATTAGAATTTCACCTCAGTAAAAATATCACAATTTTCGAGATAATGGGCATTTTCTAAATATCTAGAAAATCGCTACCTCACCTTCGTTTTTTGAGTGCTATGTCTTCAAATTAAGACTAATTCAAATATCGTTGTTGCTGAAGATTAATGATGAATAATGTTTTCAGAAGTACAAAACAGTTTTTCAGAAATTGATACATTGTAGACATAGCACTCAAAAAACGGAGGTGAGGTAGTGATTTTCTAGATATTTAGAAAATGCCCATTATCTCGAAAATGGTGATATTTTTACTGAGGTGAAATTCTGATATTCTGAACAGTCATGAACTGGTCTATCACCAGTTTCAATACTGTACAAGGTTTGGACACCCTGTATAAAATTTAAGAAAGCCCTGAGCAGGTGATTTTGAGCTCTCATTTATTGGTGGAGAAATATTGCTATTACACCTCAAAATGTTGTATAGGAATTGATATTCATGCTATGTATATGAATGCAAAATCTCAGCACGATCGGAATTATATTCAGGAGATCATCGAAAAAGGATAATGTAAAAAATAAATAACTAAAAAAAAATTCTATGGTTCTGATGATGCTATTCTTTTGAAATTTTGCATGAACTTTCAGTATATCAATCTTCATTCACATAATAAATTTCACTCGAATCGAATATCTTGTTATGAAAATATAAAGATTTTTTTTCAATATTCCAAACGAATTTTCTTTGGTTCTGTTAACACGGGAGCACAAAATTTTGCATGAGGCTTATAATGAGCATCTTGCTTGTGGTCGCAAAATTTCATTTCTATTGATTTCGTTTCTACTGAGATATTGATGAACAAAAATTTTAAACGGCTGTATTTTATGGAACACCCAGTACGATTTGGCTGGTTAACGAACTTAACCGAGCCATTTGGGAACCGAACTCACCCTGAAAATCTCAAGTCTCTAGTACAAACTTTTCGAAAGTTATCGTGCAAACGGCCGGACGGCCCCACAGAATTGAACTTGACCACGGATTCGTCATCACCCTATCATTTGAGGCCATTTTCGGCTCAAAATTCGAAAATTACAGACATTTGAGCAAAACGATACAGCATTCGTTTAAGTAGAAACTCAACGCTGAAAAACGTATTCGAAGTTATTGAGCATTCGTTCTACTTAAACGGTTGCTATATCGTTTTGCCCAAATGGGTGTAATTTTCAATTCTGTCCGCGAGGCTGGCCATCCGTTAGCACGATAACTTTCGAAGGGATTATTCTAGAGACTTTAAATTTTCAGGGTGAGTTCGGTTCCCAAATGGCTCGGTTTAGTCAAATCAAACAGGGTGTTTCATTTATATGGCCATTGAAAATTTTTGTTCCTCAATATCTCAGACAAAAAAAACTAATCGAAATGAAATTTTGCGGCCACGTGCAAGATCCTCATAATGTTTCGCTCGTACCCAAAAGAGAAGCTACCCGCTTCTCCCGGTTTACGAAGGATCGTTATCATAAGAATGGAGAAGATGAGTTTATGAATTTATTCCAGAATCTACAGATTCACTTAATTTAACATTTTCAAAACCTGACATAAAAACTCTAAAAAATGTCAACTGGCACGACTGTCTCGCCGCCTTCCTGAAAGTTGGTTTTTTCACACCAAAAGCCATCTAGTCTCCGACACATAATAAGCCTCATACAAAATTTTGTGGTCATGGTGTAAACAGAACCAGAAAGTTCAATTGGAATTTTGAAAAAAACTTCATATTTCCATAAAAAAAAATCCGATTCTTTTATAAATAAAGATTAATAAACTAAATGTTCATGCAAAATTTTGTGGCCATAGTGGTAACAGAACCATAGAAGATTCAATTGGAATATTGAAAAGAAGAATCTTCATATTTCCATAACAAGATATCCGATTCGAGTGAAATTCATTTTGTGAATGAAGATTGATATACTGAATGTTCATGCAAAATTTCAAGAGGATCGCATCACCAGAACCATAGAATTTAATTTTTTTTAATTATTGCTTTTTTAGATATTTAATTTTTCGAAAAATTTCCAGAATATAATTCCGACCGTGCTGAGATTTTGCATTCATATACTTAGCATGAATCTCAAGTCCTATACAAAATTTTGAGATACAGTAAAACTCCAATTATCCGAATTAATGGGGACCGGGACCCATTCGGATAATCAAATATTCGGATAATCGGAGTTTTTTGAAAAAATTGCCATTAGAGAGAAAAAAAGCTACGTTTTGATATTGCACTATTTTTTTATTGAATTAAATGAAAGAAACATGATATTTTCACATGTTTTAAATATAAATAAAATGTACAAGTTTAGAAATAAAAATCATTGTTTTTCAAGCATCTCCGTCAATGTAAGCTGTTTTTTGGACAAATTTTTTTCTGAAAGTGATTCGGATAATCGGCGATTCGGATAGTCGGAGTTAGGATAATTGGAGTTCTACTGTATTAGAATTTTTACTCCATCAAGCACCTGCTCAGGGTTTTCTTGAACTTTTTATTATTCATAAACCTTGTTTCATTACTTTAATTAACAATTTCATTGATTTTTAGTTAGTGTCATCGTGGTCATTATTCATAGACGAACCACTATTTTCGATTGTATAAAAATATACTAATATCGGTCCTGTGTAGACTTTGATCGACCGTGATGACATTTCACTAATTTACTTTTAATGGAAGTTGCAATTATGGTCAAAGTTCTAGGAGCTTCCTGACGAATTCAACGATTTATAATTTCCATAAAAAAACTAGTTTTAGCTGTGGTAATTGGGAATGATTCTTAGCAAGTTGGAGACAATCGAGTACATAAGATGAGATCAAATCTTTTTTTCTTTGAGCGCTCATTCTACTTGAAAGCGGGCTCAATCGTTTTGCCAAATGTCTGTTATTTTCGAATTTTGAACCGAAAATTCAATTTCGTCCGTCAGGCCGTAAGCACGATAACTTTCGAAGGGATTGTCCTAGAGACTTGAGGTTTTCAGGGTGAGCTCGTTAGCCAGCTAAATCGTACGGGGTTTTCCATAAAATATGGCAATTCAAAATTTTTGTTATTTAATATATCAGACAAAACGAAACCAATCGAAATGGAATTTTGCGGCCACATGCAAGATGCTCATAACAAGTCCAATTCAAAATTATGTGACCATAGTGTTAACAGAACCATAGAAAATTCTTTTGGAATATTGAATATTGATATTTCCATAACAAAATATCAGATTCAAGTGAAATTTATTTTGTGCATGAAGATTGATATACGGAATGTTCATACCAATTTTCGAGAGAATTGCATCATCAGAACCATAGAATTAAATTTTTTTCAACTACTGATTTTTCACATACAGTAGACTCGAAAATCCGGATCAATTAATGCAAGGGATGATCCGGATTAATGAGGAATCCGGAATACCGCGTTTTACAATTTAGTAAAGATGCAATTTAAAAAAACGGTTGAAATAAATATAGGCTTTATTATCGAAATCATAAAACAAATATATAATTTGGAATAATTAGATATTTTACGTTTTCTACTGTAAGGGAAAAAGAATGCTGAACAATAGCTTTCTCCTGTATATCTTTCAGAAGCTGAATATCAGTAATTGCCGTGAGTTATGGAATAAACAGACTGCATCGAATTGATCTATACTCTAAATGCATTTGCTAACATTATCTCCGTCTTCGAGGATCGAAAAAATGTATGCTAAAAGGCCTTTTCGGTATTTCAGTTTTGTTAATTTAATATCATTATGATCCATATGCTGTATCAAAGCTGTATGGTTTGGATATAGAAACATTCCATTTCACTAATTAATTATTCTTGTCTGACTTTTTTTGTCTTATACCATTGTGTATTATTATATATCAAAAGAACGACCGATCGCCGTCATAGAAATTGAGTTACGACAAGTTAGAACCGTAAACCACGTATGCAACTATCAGAAATTCGGATTATTGAATCTTGCAATCCGGATTATAAGGACATAATACAATCTTGACGTCAATCCGGACTAGTAAATATTTGGATTATCGTTCTCCGGATTATCGAGTCTCTACTGTATTTCATTTTTTGAATAATTACCAGAATGTAATTCCATCCGTGCTAAGATTTTACATTTATATACTTGACCAATACAAAATTTATAGGTGTTGCTTCCCCTATGAACGAGCGCTCAAAAGCACCTGTTCAGGGCTTTCCTTGAATTTTCAATAAAAATTTAAGAAAGCCCTGAGCGCTCGTTCAATGGTGGAGCAATGGGGGTTACTACCTCGAAATTTTGTATAGGACTTTCTAAAAATTATTCAAAAACTGAAATATGTAAAAACTTGACAATTAATAGTTATTTAATCAACTAGGTTATTAAAGACAGCGACTAATGGTCAAGATCTTTAAATGCGTGAGCGGAGCGAACGCTTTAATAGTTCGAGACCATTAGTCGCTCGATTAATAACCGAGTTGATTACAAGATTTTTACGATCTCAATATGATTTGTGTATGAATTCTTGATTGGAATACATCCTCATTCTGCACAAGACATACATTTGTCATAGTGAAATTTCTATGTATCTATGTTCCAGTAGAGTTTTGACATTTCTTGTAGTGCTTCTGAATACTTTGTGAACGGTTGCCATGAGGTTTACACATTAAAATGGCTAAAAAAATTGAGCATTAAAATGGGTCATTAATGCTCAATTTCGTACACATTAAAAGCACCTTTTATCTCGAGGTCCGCGGAAAAAATATTTAATTCTATGGCTCTGAAGACACGATCCTCTCGAAATTTTGCATGAACATTAACTATTTCAATATTTATCCGCAAAATATTTTTCACTGGAATCGGAATCTTCTCGTTGAAATATGAAGTTTCTTGTTTTCAATATTCCAATTGAATTGTCTATGGTTGTATTCTCACTTTGGCCAAAAACTTTTGCATGCGCCGCAAAATTTCATTTTGATTGGTTTCGTTTTGTCTGAGATATTGAGGAACAAAAATTTTAAATGGGCATATTTTATGAAACACCCTGTACTATTTGGATGGTTAACGAACTTATCCCTTCGAAAGATATCGTGCTAACGGACGGTCCCACGGACAGAATTAAATTTGACCACGAATTCGTCATCAGGGAGTTTTCGGCTGAAATTCGAAAATAACAGACATTTGGGCAAAACGATATAGCTCTCGTTTGAGTAGAACAAGCGCTCAAGAACAGCACAACTGATTCTAGTTTCAGCCAAGTCGCTGAATAGATAATCAAATTACCTTTTATTTGATGTATCACAATCCATATAAGTATTCCTATTTGAAAAAATACAGTAGAGGGGTGAAAGATATCAAATTAAAAAAAGCACTATGGGTGCGAGGATTTTTCTTAATAATTTCTTCTTACAATAATTTTTGACGATACTTTTTTGTCACGTTGTATGTTTCACGGCAAGAATAAATAAAAAAGATGACCACAATTTTGTCCTTTATGTTCTAAAAACAATACAGGTTGAAATTCGCAAAAATATTGACAAATAATGCGTGCAAAAGAAGATTAAATGTTGTCCTAGAGCCTAACCTTGACCCTCTAACGATAATCTCAGGTGTTGAAAAATCGAGGTCAAAGAAAAACCGGTCAAGGTCGTTGATATAGACAAGTTCCATCGTTGTGGGAAATCGTTAGTTTGTTAGTTTATTAAGTAATAACAATATTGAACAATAGAGGCGCATTTTTATCTTGATGAATCACAATATTGTTATCACTGTTAATGAAGACAATTCATTTTAACTAAATGAGAAGATAGGAGAGGATAAACTTGATGCCAAAACAGTAAGTTCTCGATATATTTGAATAAATAATGATTAAATATTCCGAAGAATAAATAAATACGGAAATAGATTAAATAACAAGTTTATTTAACATCAATATTTACGATTGAAATCGTGTACACTAATAAAATGCTTATTGATTTTTTGTTCAAATCGAACCTATTTTCTCTATGGAAGGTTATAAATATTTATATACAAATAGCCAGTTGATGAAATGGAAGCCAATTTTTACGATTGCAATCGTGAGTAATGTAATAAAAATACGACTTTGAAATTTTTTGATTAAATTAAATGCTCCCCATACAAAGCAAGCCAATAAATTAAATTAACTCGTCAGTAACTCTTGAGCGAAATTTTTTTGTTTCAAAAGAAATTTATCCTATGCTTTTTTGAATTTTATATTTCTCACCCCCTCTACTTTATTTTTTCGAATGGGAATATATGGCTTGATTAGCTTGTGATACATCAAATGAAAGTGATTTGATTATCTATTCAACGATCAAAATTTTTGTTCCTCAATATTTCAGACAAAACGAAACCAATTGGAACGAAATTTTTTGGCCACATGCAAAATTTTGTGGCCCAAGTGTAAACAGAACCATAGAAAATTCAATTGGAATATTGAAAAGAAGGAAGTTCATATTTCCATAACAAGATATCCGATTGGAGTCAAATTTATCTTGTGAATGAAGATTGATATCACAGTATAGACACCAACCAGTAGTTGCACTCCGTGGATTTTCTTAATCCAATTTCGCCTCGCGCACCATCTCCGTAACTATAACCTCAAATTTTGTTGAACTCTTAGATTTTATGGATTTTAATGGTTTTTATTGTTTGATTATATAAATATTATAGAAATCCTCTATTCTCTGCTGTATTGTATTGATATTAGACTAGATTGGGAATAGTAGCAATATTATAGTAACACTAATTTTCTTTACTCAAGCTTTCGATATTTTATTTTCTCTTCGCCACAAGAACTGTAATCAAGTAATGGAAATATAAACTCTTTTTTCTTTATACATACATATAGTTCATTTATATTTTCATTACTATTTTCACAGTTGCCCTGGCGAAGGGATCATCTCAAAAGCTTGAGCAAAGAAAAGAGAGTTTCACTTAAAAATATTGCTGCTATTCCCAATATCTAATACCTATTGAATATATGGTCATATTGTAACTGTTTTATATGATATTTTCTATTTTGCATTATTATTTGATCAGTATTGAATGCTTACCTCATAGTATGAATAGATAAGTATGAATGCTTACTTCATAACATAAATAGACAAAAAAAATATTAGGGCAGTCAAAGTATAGTGTTTCCATTAGTTCTCACTTTAATTATAATGGAAAACTAACATTGATTATGTTTCACGAAAATTAGAGACAACACCTGCTATATTTCCCTTAATTTCTAAGCTGTATATCAACAATAATTTTTCACAAATTTCCCATTCTTAATGGTTATTTGTTCATTATGAAGCTAAAAAAAATATTTTTTCTAATGCACTAAAAAGTAACACAAAATTTTCAACTCCCGTAGATATCTATTTGTTGAGAAATGCTCTTGAGGATCGATTTTGAATTTAAGGACATCAAAAAGATTAAATGTTCATTACCTCAATAAATTCATTCAATTAAGAAAATTTTACAGTTCATGTTCCTTTTTTATATCTACGGTCATCGCCTAGAGCGAATCTCTGAAGATTTCATTCCTATACAGTATACACTCACAATTTGTTATTGTTTATTCAATATTCTGAATTTATTTCCTAAAAATTATTTTTATGGCAAGGCGACAAACATTCTTCCGAAGAGTGCCAGCAAGATTCTTATGAAACTATAAATATTGTGGATATATTCATTGAACTTGGTAAGAAAAAATACATTATGACTTCCTATCTTTGTCCCCTGTTTATTATTTTCGAAAAAGTGATATTTTGAAAATAATAATAATGATATCCGAATTCAATATTCACCTTCACAAATGAAAATTCAAATTAACCCAAAAATTTCCGCTCAAATAACTTCATTTCCGCCTGCGCACGGAGATGGTGCGCGAGTTCTCGATAGAGTAAAGAATTCAGTTCAATTTTTCAAGAGTGCAACTACTGGTTGGTGTCTATACTGAATTTTCATACAAGATTTCGAGAGAATCGCATCATCAGAACCATAGAATTTAATTTTTTTAATTGTCAAGTTTTTACATATTTCAGTTTTTGAATGATTTCCAGAATATGAATCCAATCGTGCTGAGATTTTGCATTTATATATTTAGTACCGATTTGAAGTCCTATACAAAATTGGAGGTAATAGCCTCATTGCTCCATCAATAAACGAGCGCTCAAAAATATCTGCTCAGGACTTTCTTAAATTTTTTCTAATGACATTCCAGGTACAGAGCTTTGATTTTCCAAACAGTCTAAAAGATTTTTAAAGAATTATTAGGCTTCACTCATTGATGAAGAATACGTGGTCGAATCCAACTATGTTGTAGGTTTTAAACAAAACGTTTTAGATAACTCAGATAAAAGGCATAAATGAAATTAAATCGACTTGAAATGATAGTATAATATCGTTAAATTTATCACAGTATCAGAAACCTGAATGGAAAATATGAATCTGTGATATTACAGAATATCGATAATTTTAGTTGGATTTCAATATTCAAAATCCTGATTCATTCAATAATTGGTTTTTAATCTTTAAAACAACTGATAGTTAAATAATTGAACTGAATGATATTGAAACCATTACAAACAAAACAAGGTACAGGTTAAAATATGAAAGGTATTAGATGAACTTCTTCGAGATAAATCTTTGAGAACTTTTTTAGAATGAAAAATTAGTAATCTATTATTTGATTACCTCATTGTATAAGGTTTGGCATCTCTAGTCCGTTCACGAAAGTTTGAGCGCATAGTAGGCGTTTGTTCATTTATCTGAGATTGGCAGTGTTTGCTGTCATAACGTAAAATAAAGTCAACGTTGCCGAATGTACCCGGCTCTATCCGACGAGCATGGGAGTTATGAAAGAACTCTATGCAATTTTGACAACGTTGCGTATCAATATGACAAGAAAATAAACAACATTACCTAAAATTTCAATATACACAGTGGAACATGCCACATTTTCATGGCCAACCGAGGGCTCAAACTTTCGTGAACGGACCATAGTGTCACCTATTTTTCATAGTGCATTGTGAGAATAATTATTTGTTTTTCAAAATTGTTGTGACACATTCCTATAGGTCAGTAGTGGCAATTTAATTTGTCAAGAGGAGCAATATCTTCGAGAAACCTTACGATGTATCAAAATACTGAATATACCGCATGAATGCATGGATTCTCTACTATGAGACTGCTGAGTTTGGTTCCGTTCGCATAAAAAATAATCGAGATATTGCATTTCCAAACTGACAATGCAGATGTCAAAAATTTCAGGAATTTGTGAATAACTTGGCAACAGTGCATAGCAGTGAAATTTTTTTTAGTAGGTTATACTGCGAATTTGGTATTGAATCGATACATAAATGAAAATATAGGTAGTTCCATTTGAAATAAGAAAGTAGATATTTGTTTGAGATAGACGTGGCAACGCTGTAGACTTGAAAACATTTTAGGCGAAGAGTTCCTTCATCCTCAAGGCTACCCCTAAAATTTCAGAACGAAATATTCACTAGTTCTCCAAAAACGTCTAACAGGCCAACTTAAAAGGAAAAACATGTATGTTTATATGACAAACTAGGGCTTATTTTTGATGTAGAATACATGGTTAAAATTTCTTGGTTACGATCTGGACCATCCTGTATAATCAAGGAAGCCATTTAAAGGATGTAATTTTCAAAGCATAAATTGGTATCAATATTGTTATTTTTCATAATTTTGTTTCAATAAAATGTGTTTTGCTCTTATCAACAGATTCTTGAAAATAGGTGACACCCAATGCCTTACCCAGTACATCACAATGATGTATTTTGAGTTGCCTAACATCAAAAAGCCAAGAATTAATAGTTTTATGAGAAACCTCAGTATTATTCACAGATACTGTATCAATAGATTCCTAAGACAACTAAAAATTTCAGAGAATATAGAATGTTTCAAGTATTCTGTAATGAGCGTCCTCAGTTGTCTTATCTACCTTTACAGTTGTAATAGTTATAGCATTCAAGCGAAGAAGCATTTTTCTAACAAAAATAAAACTTAACTACCATTCAACAGATATTACTCATCAATTGAGGTCTCATAAGAGTTCAGAATAAATAAAATTCCAACAATTCTAATCTGTCATTAATGGCACAAATTATCTGCTGAAATACTTTTCAAAATAGGTGTACAAACGTAAATTCAAGGAGGAGTCTTCATTTCTCATACAGGTTATATCCAATATAAAATTGTCCTAAAAGAATTGTTAAATTTTTAATGATTCCCTAAAATAGCAAACAAATCTCATTATAAAATTGGAATGATTACACCAAAAAGTGATTTCCACAAAATAAAAAACTCCAAATTATAAGAATTAAAGGAAATAAAGCTCTCCTTGAACCATAATAGCATAAAAATGATTGATTATGTACATAAATTACTTTTTGTGATGGTCATAGTTGAGTAATTCCAAAAAAATCAACGTTAATTACGAAAAATAACACTTTACTCTATTGTTTATGACTTAATTTTGATGGTCATCCTACTTGTTCGCAAATATATGGAACAATCCAATACTTTTATTAGAAACCAATCATTTTTCAATTTAAGAAAGAATGATACATACCTCCTCAACAGTTAAAGGCAAAACCACTCGGCTGAAATGAAAATTTCAAGATTAATTTTCAGCGATTGGCAAACAAATTCAGAAATAAGATTCGATTTTTAAGGATTACAAACTGAGAAATTGTTATAGATCGAAGACCAAGTCAATCGCAACAATTATAAAATTGCCAACTACAGCTTTTTAGTTCATATTCTCAAAATGCTTTGTTTTCTTTCGATTCATCGGCAAATTAATCAGGAAAATTTTGGACACCTAAAGATAACACTCCTTGAAATTCAATACTACAAATCTCTACTGGACATGAGATGATCGACTGGGTGAATCCACTGTATTCCACAAATATTATCACTTGTCAAGAATACTCACAATTCTTTAATTAACATCTTGATCCGTAATTTTAATTTTAAACAAACATGTGAATTGAAGATCTGTCATAAAACTAAACTGACCCACTCGTCGAACAGCAGCCTGTAAGACGGGTTGACAGGAATGCGCAGACGCCATGACGCATCTTGTGACGTCAAATTCGAAACGTCAATGATATTCTGTAGACTACAGATTGTCGTTCTTGTTTTTCCTCAAGGAAAATTACAATTCCGAATTGTTTTTGTAGAGAGTTTTATGTTTTTGAACTGACGAGTTTTAATTTCTTTCCTAGATTATTTTTATCAGTGCTCCACTGTCTAAAGATTCCTTAGGCAGTGTACCAATGAGAGAAGAATTTAATGGGAAGATTAATTCGAAAATAAAGCAATAACCGCTCAGGGAAACATTCTTCAAATGAATTTCAACTTTGTTAGTCCATTCGATAAAAGTTCGAGTAATTCAAACTTTCATTTGACGGTTATCGTCAATTTATATTGTAGAAAGCATCATACAAGTTTGAACATTTGCAAATGCACCACCTGAACTGAAAAATACTGAAAAATTTTGAAAATCCCTGAGCAGGTGCTTTTGAGCGCTTCTTCATTGGTGAAGCAACAATGCTATTATCTCAACATTTTGTACAGGACTTGAGATTCATGCTAAGTATAAGAATGCAAAATTTCAGCATGATCGGAATAATATTCTGGAAATTATTCAAAAACTGAAATATGTAAAGACTTGACAATTAAGAAATTAAGTTTTATGGTTCTGATCATGCGATCCTCTGGAAATTTTGCATGAACATTCAGTATACTTATCAATCTTCATTCACAAAATAAATTTCACTCGAATTGGATACCTTGTTATAGAAATATAAAGATTCTTCTTTCCAACATTCCAATTGAATTTTCTATGGTTCTGTTAACACTATGGCCACAAAATTCTGCAAGAGGCTTGTTATGAGCTTCTTGCAGCCACATGCAAGATGCTCAAGCAACTTAACCGCGGCATTTGGAAACCGAACTCACCCTGAAAATCTCAAGTCTCTAGGGCAATCCCTTCGAAACATATTGTGCTAACGGCCGGACGGACGGCCCTACGGACAGAATTGAATTTGACCACGAATTCATCATCAGGGAGTCTAACCCTATCATTTGAGACTATTATCGGCTCAAAATCCAAAAATTACAGACATTTGGGCAAAACGATATAGCGCTCTTCGAAACGTAGCACGTAAATCTTCTGAATATATCACTGTTCAACTGTACGGCAACATTCTTTCTCTGATGCATTGAATTTCGTATGTTTCCGATGTGAATTCCCAAACCTGTATATCGATTTAACACATAACAATGTGTATACAGGGTGTCCCGTAATTAGACCGACAAACTTCTAGTGGACATTATAAATCGTATTTTAGACAGATTCGACCCAAATCATATAATGCAAAATTGATTCGTTAAGGAGCTAGTGTCCTTTGAAGATGACGTCCTGGTTCACACTTTTTGCCACATATTCGCAAAACGGAGTCACATAAAGTGCTGAAAGTTTACACATTGGCTAATATGAAAAATACGCATCGATTAGATTGAATGCAATTCTTCCATGTCAAGCACAATCGTATCATTTGGAGGGGGGCGAAGGGTATTTTTAGTTAACACTTTTTTAACTTTCATTATTTCGCGAGATTTACATCATATTCATAAACTCTGATGTTTTTTTCTTGAAAAAAGATGCTCTTGTATAATAACGCCCAGATTAAATTCAAAACAAAAGTGAACATTGAGTACTTAGTGAAAAGAGAGAAAATTTCAAATCTATTTTTTTCAGAAATGGTGCATCTGGGCGTTATAATACAAGAGCATCTTTTTTCAAGAAAACACATCAGAGTATATGAATATGATGTACATATTCATAATAATGAAAGTTAAAAAAGTTTCAACTAAAAATACCTTTCGCCCTCCCAAATGATACGATTGTGCTTGACATGAAAGAAATGCACTCAATCTAATCGATGTGTACTTTTGATATTAGCCAATGTGTAAACTTTCAGCACTTTATGTAACTCCGTTTTGCGAATATGTGGCAAAAAGTGTGAACAGGACGTCATCTTCAAAGGGCACTAGCTCTTTAACGAAGCAATTTTGCATTATATGATTTGGGTCGAATCTGTCTAAATACGATCTATAATGTCCACTAGAAGTTTGTCGGTCTAATTACGGGACAGCCTGTATGTCGGAGATTTGAGTTTTACCAGGTCATTAGTTGGCTAGGCGACGTATAGTGTGTTGCCTGACGTGGCCGTAGACCAGGCGTCAAGATCTAGTGAACAAGGAGGTTGGGGATTCCCCCGTACATAATGCGTAGATGCGTATGGCGTAGTTGAATAAATGCTGAAATGCATAAATGGGAAAAGTGTGAAGCTGTTGAAAAGAAGGAATAAAGAGGGCAGTCTTATTTTAAGAAGTGACATGAGCTTGGTCTACGGACTCGTCAGCCAGTATTTCGTATCGCTGTACAAAAGTTTCGTTTGAGTCCTTTTGTAGTTAATTTCAATGAGTTAAATCTAACAATTCGACATATACATTGTCAGAATCAGAAAATAAACTCTTTATATTCTAAATATTTGTCAGCAAATCACTACATAGTATAAAACGAAGTCGCTTTCTCTGTCCCTATGTCCCTTTGTATGCTTAAATCTTTGAAACTACGCAATGGATTTTGATGCGTAGATAGAGTGATTCAAGAGGAAGGTTTATATGTATAATAACATCCATTAAATAGTGGAGAAGTACTGTTATTTTTGAGGTTTCTAATGTGATGTCCGTGCGAAGCCGGGGCGGGTCGCTAGTTGAATATAAACTGCAATATGTATATTGAGAAAATCTCACTACGAATCTACCGAATGGTCACCCACCCAGGTATTGACCTCGCAAACGCCATGCTAATAGTATTAGAACAATAAATTGTGTAGGATAATCACATAAGACTAACTTATGCTGTTTTAGACTCGTAAGACCAAAAAAAATCAAATGAATATCACCAAAATACAACATAAACAAATGTTCTTATACTCCGTTCACATATTATTGAGCGCAAAGTAGGTGTTTGTTTATTTATCTGAGATTGGCAGTATTTGCTGTCATAACGATTAACAAAGTCAACGTTGCCGAATGTACCCGGCCTCGTCCGACGAGCTTGCGAGTTATCAGAGAACTCTATGCAAAATTGACAAGAATATGCGTATCAATCTGACAAGAAAATAAACAACATAACTTAAAAGTTTTAATATACACAGTGGAATATGCCAAATTTTCATGGCCAACCGACAGCTCGAAGTTTCGTGAACGGACTATATGTTGTATGATAGCAAGAAAGTGTGGGTAACTTTTGAAAACAGAATTCATTTTTAGTTGAATTTATTTACAAAATATAAAAAAATAAAACAGCATTATAATACAATAAAATTCAATTAAATATAGGCTTGTAGTATAAAACTTCAATGTAAATTTTCATTACCAAAGTATATAATCAAAACTAAAACAATGAATTAATACAATCATTCTGAATCGGAGTAGAAGTTATCTGCATTATCACAGTTTATTCTGACATCTAAGTTACTATAAAAACCTTTGTATTTTTTCACTAAATCGCCCCATAAACAACTCAAGTTGCATTTTGGACATTTTCCTTCGATGGGGACATATTCACCAGGTTCCAAAAATAACTCTGACAAGCAAATCAAATGGCTTTTGAAAGTGCAACTATTGTCTAAACACCTCATCAATTTTTCCTCAGATATTTTTTGGCACACATCACATACATTGTAAGTAGTGGTCAATGATGTCCAAGAGTTTTCCTCGTCCTCAATATTCTTTTCCTTTTTTTTACTGATCACAGGACCGTAGCAAATAGCCATATGCATTGGTGGTGTTTTGTAATCCTAAAAATATCTTCGAGTGAGTTTTTAAGACGTTTTTGAGCGATCGTACTACTTAAACGGGTGCTATATCGTTTTGCCCAAATGTCTGTAATTTTAAATTACAGACTGATGACGAATTCGTGGTCAAATTCAATTCTGTCCGTGGGGCCGTCCGTCCGGCCGTTAGCACAATAATTTTCGAACGGATTGTCCTAGAGACTTAAAATTTTCAGGATGAGTTTGGGTCCCAAATGCCTCGGTTAAGTTCGTTATCCAGCCAAATGTTTGTTATTCAATAGCTCAGAAAATACGAAACTAATCTGAATAAAATGTTACGGCCAAATGCAAGAAGCTAATACAAAGCCTCATGCAAAATTTTGTGGCCATAGTATGAACAGAACCATAGAAAATTCAATTGGAATATTAAAAAAAACCTTCATATTTCCGTAAAAAGATATCGGATTCGAATGAAATTTTTTTTGTGAATGGAGATCGAAATTCTGAGTGTTCATCTAAAATTTTGTCCCCGTAGTGTAAACAGAACTATAGAAAATTCAATTAGAATATTGATAGAATCATTATGTTTTCATAACAGAATATCCGATTCGAGTGAAATTTATTTTGAGAATGAAAACTACTGTACTGAATGTTCTTTCAAAATTTCAAGAGGATCGCATTATTAGAACCATAGAATTTAATTCTTTTAATTTATATTTTTTACATATTTCATTTTTCGAATAATTGTGCTGAGATTCTGCATTTATATATTTGGTATCAATCGCAAGTCTTATACGGGGTCTCCATAAATGATTGTACATCGTAGGTTGCTTTGGAAAAATTTTTATCCTATCTTTTCTTACGCAAAGACTGCAAATTTATAATTCCAGTCATATCATTCAATTCCTTTCGGAATGACAAGTCCAAAGTCACACTATCTTTTGTTTAAATTAAAGTTTACATCAGAATATACATATATACCTATAAAAGTCAAACGCCAACTGCGCTGTTATAATCATTTATAGAGACCCTGTATAAAATTTCGAGGTAACAGTCTTATTGCAAGTGCTCAAAAGCTCCTGCTCAGGGCTTTTCTTAAATTTTTTCTAGATTCATCGCAGATATTAATATCTTCTTCTTATTCCTATATATATAAAAATCAATTGCTGTTTTCTAGTCTCGTTAAAACTCGACAACGGGGGAACAGGTTTATCTTATCTTGGTCTTGAAGTATTCGTAAAGTCTAGGGAAGGTTTAAAAGGTGAGAAAAATTCATACATGGCCACAGAAACCACAACGTTGGCCATAATAGAGTGCGCTAGGATGAATCTCACTTGAAAAATTTTGACGGTTTGAATAACCATTGTCAAATTTGAAATTTTGAATTCTCCTGAATGAACAGTGAATAAAGTAGAGTTTAGAAACAATCGTAGATAAAGTTTGGTATTGATTTATTACTACAGTAAAAATTTCCGTAAAACGCAGATTGGCAAATTTGAGTCGTAGAACAAACCATTCTAGAGTCTTGCGAGATAGAAGAGCACAAAGATCAGGCGAACAAATCCAACAGAAAAATGCAGATGTGGGTGTTGACATGGTGCATTTACATGCAAAACAATTGCAAGAGAACATCAAACCAGAAAAGTATTTTCTAGAAATGATGTAGATTGATGGCGAAGCAAAGTTTGCCAAGCCAGTTAGTTACATTATAAGTGCTGATTCACAATGGACGTAACCATAACGAACACGTAAACGTACTTTGTCCGTAAACGTAATGGTGTTCACAATGGACTTTGGGCGCAGTAGCAAATTATAGACGTTTTTGTAGAGTAAAAAGATGTTTCTGTACTTCATAATAAGTGTTCTATGAATTTTTTGACAATTGATTATTGTGAAGTGTTGTCATTAATTAAAAATGTATGAAGTATTAAGTCTGTTTTTATTGAGACAATGTTTGAAAAAAAGAAAAGAAATTGAAGAGCAAAATTCTAAAAGAAGAAAAAACGACGTGTGAGTCTCAAAGACAAAAATATATTATAAGTTGGTTAGACTCACAGAATATGAACAAATTTCTATAATTTACGTTAGAATTACGGACTACCATAAGCTCAACGTAAACGTAAAAATTACAGAGCCTATTGTGAACAGTTCCATATGATTTGCATTGGTTCAACTTTGCGTTTTTCGTTTACGTTACGGGAGTTTTATGGTTACGTCCATTGTGAATCCAGCATAATCATTCAAAATACTTACAGACAGGTCTCTTATAAACTCTTGGTTAAGCCATCGAATAACTAGAGGCAATCTATGCCATGGTCCTACACACAGCATTTCAGCTAATACATTTATGCAATAATCATACACTTTAACTCTATTCTTTTTCTTTGGTACATGCTTTAACCTTCTTGATGATTGGGGATGTTGCCAAGCCCATTCAAACTGAAAATTTAGATCTAATTCGATACTGAAAGAGGTCTGAGAAAACAGATATTATTTACCCTTAAAGCAGCTATATCGTTAGGGAAGCCATGTACTATTAATACCATCTCCCTGAAAATTCGATTAATGAATATTTTTAGTATAATTTATTTATAATATGCTTCACCATGGTCCTTTGTTGCTGGTTCTCCATGCTCCTCCAGCTTTTTTGCCCTTATTATGTTGTTTAATTCGTCGATTGGGGTCTTTAGTGTATCCTATATAAACTCTTCCTTTGTAATTTTCATTCATGCAGTACAAAAGATACACGCCAAAAAAATTCTCAATATTATGTGTGTAATCTTCAGAAGACATCACTCCTCAATCTAATATAATAAATGAGATATTGAAATTTTTGAGAGTTTTAAAATAAATTCCATATATCGCTGCTTTTCTTATCTGATTGATAATAGAAAAAAGTAAAATTTGAATAAAATACCCATGAAAAAGTTATGAATTATCAGAAAAGAGAAAAATGAAAACTCTACTGGTTCAAATTCAAAATGTAAACAAAACAAACATTTTTAGGGAAATTTTGAGTTGAAATTACGCACCTGCTGACACTGATGACGTTGCTGACCTTGAATTTTTGACACAGCTGTCATTTTCGTCGAAACTTGTATATAACAATAAACAAATATGTTTTTACTTAAATCTTCAATTAAAAAGCTCATGTTACTCTGTTAAAATGTTTCTGAATTAAAATATAATGGAAAATGCGCCCAAAGAACTCAAGGGGCTGTGTAGAGCCTGCTTGAGCGATAGAAACGATATGGTAGCATTGGATTCCTCTGGAGATGAAAGTAAGAGCTTTATAGAGATGTTCAGAGACATCACGAAACTTGAGGTAAATTTCTCACATAAATTACAGTTTTTCATCGAAATGAATCTATTTCTTCATTGCCATTCAACTATAAATAATCTTCGAACAGTCCGATCATTTCCTGTTATGATAGAATTGAATTTTTAGGATACAGAATTATGGAAAGATTTATACCCGTGTAATATTTGTACAGTGTGTAGTCAAAGTGTTGTGCAGTCTTACAATTTTATTAAAACATGTTTGAGTTCAAACGTATTTATTGAAGAAAAACTTCGACAATGGTCGGAAACACCTCCTAAGGAAGAAACCGAGGAAACACATCACATTGATGATATCCAGCCTAGTGATAATGCAAGAGATGAAATAGATAGCTCTGACGCTGAAAACAACGATGATTTACCTGTAAATGATTCAGATCCTACTACCTCCAGTAGTAGCAGTAGCAGCGAATCAGATTCTGAAATCGAAACGAAGAAAAGAAAGCCTAGAAAACGAAGTGTTAAAAAAGAACCTAAAGAAAAGAAAAAAGTTAAATCGAAAAAGTATGATACCAAGCTAGTATTAGAAGCAATTGCAGAATTTAGGGAGAATCATAGGCATAAGTATCAAAAAACTTGTATGTTTTGTCAACTGGAAACTGTTTCTTACATTGCTTTAGCAACACATATAGCTAATTTTCATAAGTAAGTCTATATGAAATATATCATTATATATTTTCTTATAAAATATCAATTTTAGGGAATATAAAGGTAAATGGTGCTTCCAGTGCAGTCAAGTTGTTGAAGATTTAGAAGAACATAGAAAGGTTCACACCAATATGGAAAATGTAGTATGCAAATTTTGCTCAAGAACTTCAAAACCAACAGGTTATGTCAGCCACTTGAAGACACATTTAGGTAAATTGTAGGCTGTGTTTTACAGCAACAGTTTTTTTTTTATATAGAATGACTCTATCCGAATTCCTTTCATCATATTCATGGCCTATCAGAGATTTTTAGAAAACAAATATATTTCCTTCTGAAATTTTAGGTGGAGCCTTTGTGATAAGGGAACTCTTTGCCTAAAATGTTTTCAAGTCCACAGTGTTGCCATATCTATCTCATGTACTCTGAATTGGTATAGAATCGATATATAAATGAGAATGTAGGTAGTTTTGAAATAAGAAAGTAGATTGCGTTCAAGATAGATGTGCCAATACTATCATATATTTTAGGTGAAGAGTTTTCTTGTCCTTAAGGCACCACCTAAAATTTCAGACTGAAATATTGGTAATTACATGTTTGGAAATAAAAGAATCATACTGCAGGAATAAAAAATTCTACTCACCAAGTTTGAGTCCCAGATTACAAAAATGATGACTAGAAGTCTGCAATCTTTTTAGTTTTTTCAAAAAAAATTCCAAAGTTTCAGTAAGGTAGGTGAGGTAATACATAGTTCTAGCCTGTTTTCCTTAATAAATACTCGTTGGAAATATTTTATTTATCAATTTCTGAGAGTATCCTGAAAAATAAAGCCTCCATTTAGTCGAAATCTACGATTTTATTCATTGTTTATATTCGTTACGGCAGCCATGATAGTTTGTCTTTCGGCGTATTTCGGCTGTAAACCATAGCGAATTGTACAGCGTTGCCAATGTTACGAATTGAATAGCCAGTTGCTTTCAAATTAAATAGGGTAGCCCATTTTTGTGAACTTTTCCAATATAAGTATGTATGAAAGGAATTATAGAATAGCTTGGGTTAGGTTAGGTTAGCTAAAATAGGAAATGTCTGTAATTTTCGAATTTTGAGCCGAAAATGATCTCAAACGATAGGGTTTGACTCCCTGATTCTGTCTGTGAGCGTGGGGCTGGCCGTCCGTTAGCACAATAACTTTCGAAGTGTTGTCCTAAAGACTTGAAATCTTCAGGGTAGGTTCAGGTCCCAAATGCCACGGTTAAGTTCGTTAACCAGCCAAAGCGTACAATAAGGCCACTCAAAATTTTCGTTTCTCAGTATCTCAGACAAAACGAAACCAATCGAAATGAAATTTTGCGGCAACATGCAAGTTGCTCATAATAAGCCTCATGCAAAATTTGTGGCCATAGAAAATTCAATTGGAATAGTGAAAAGAAGAATCTTTATATTTCTATAACATAATATCCTATCCGAGTGAAATTTATTTTGTGAATAAAGATTGATATATAGTCCGTTCACGAAAGTTTGAGCTATCGGTTGGCCATGACAATTAGGCATTTTCCACTGTGTGATTAAAATTTTAGGTTATGTTGTTTATTTTATTGTCATATTGATAAGCAATGTTGTCAAAATTGCATAGAGTTCTCTGATAACTAGCAAGCTCGTCGGACGAGGCCGGGTACATTCGGCAACGTTGACTTTATTTTACGTTATGACAGTAAATACTGCTAACTTCAGATAAATAAACAAACGCCTACTTTGCTTCTGAATACTTTGTGAACGGTTGCCATAAGGATTGCACATAAAAGATAGAATAAATAGAGCATTAAAATGGGTCATTATTGATCAATTTCGCACACATTAAAATCACCTTTTATTTTGAGATCGACGGAAATAATTTTTTGATGTATCTTGCAGCTTCCAAGCCCTTCCAGTGTATATATTGCCAACGTGGCTTCATGAGAATGGACAGCCTAAAAACCCACCTTAAAGCACACGCTGATAAAAAACCGGACTTGGACGAACGACCACACAAGTGTCCGAACTGCGGGGCAGCTTTTGCAGACTCGAGTACCTTAGGATGGCACGCAGCCAAGCATGGACCATTTAAATGTGAAAATTGTTTGAAACGATTCAAGTATAAGAAGAGGCTTAGTGAGCATCAGTGTAACAAAGATGGCGACGGATTTGATAGTAACGATGGAAACCGGCAGACTTTAGAAGCGATGGACTCCCAAATGGATATAATGCAAGATCTGGATGATTACATACCGAAAGATGAGAAGTATGTGATTACTAATATTTCTATACAGGTTGTGAGAATCATCCTCACAACAGTACATTCCACTAAGCGATCACAACGCCCAAAACGCCTCGTGTTTACATTCCACTAAACGATCGCAACGCTCACGCGAGTGTGTGTGACGTCATCGATTTCGCCCGCAAAGCCCGCGTCAGGACGGTGGTCGTCGTGAGCGTTTAGGAAGAAGTGTCATCATTTCCTCTTTAGAGGTGAAATCAAAACATTTCCGACATTCAGGAGTTTGTCAACATGCAAACCTCTGAAATAATTCACATCATTTTTGCATGCTGAATGAGGATATGATGATGAAGATCGTAAAGAGGTTGAAAATGCAGAAATAGATCGAAGTTATCTAACTTTCGATAGATGTTACGTGGATATAGAGTTCAATTTATTGATAATTTTAGGTTTTATTCTATTACAATTTCATACTGTAGGGACAATGAATAATATCTATAATTTGTAAACTAAATATAATGGTACAATCAGGTATAGAAGTAAATAAGTTCAAATTTATACGGTCAAACGAATTTTCAATTGAGAGACAACATAATTATAATAATTGATGGTAAAAACATATTCCAAACCTGACTCTCTGAAAAGTAAATCAAACAAAAATACAGTAGAGACTCGATAATCCGGATATTTACTAGTCCGGATTGCCGACAAGATTGTATTACGTCCTTATAATCCGGATTGCAATTGTCGTAACTTAATTTCTATGACGACGATCGAGCGTTCTTTTGGTATATAATAGTGCACAATGGTATAAGACAAAAAAAGTCAGACAAGAATAATTAATTAATGAAATGGAGTGGAATGTTTTTACCTACAAACCATACAGCTTTGATACAGCATATGGATCATAATGATATTAAATTAACAAAACTGAAATACCGAAAAGGCCTTTTAGCACATATTTTTTCGATCCTCGAAGACAGGGATAATGTTAGCAAATGCATTTAGAGCATAGATCAATTCGATGCAGTCTGTTTATTGCATAACTCATGGCAATTACTGATATTCAGCTTCTGAAAGATATACAGGAGAAAGCTATTGTTCAGCATTCTTTTTCCCTTACAGTAGAAAACGTAAAGTATCTAATTATTCCAAATAATATATTTGTTTTATAGTTTCGATAATAAAGCCTATATTTATTTCAACCGTTTTTTTAAATTGCATCTTTACTAAATTGTAAGAAGCGGTATTCCAGATTCCTCATTAATCCGGATCATCCCTTGCATTAATTGATCCGGATTATCGAGTCTCTACTGTATTCTATATTAAGCTACATATTTCAGACCTATCAGCAAATATGGGTAAAATATTATGAACGGAGTTGAAAACACATGTTCTGAAACTGGTAAAATAACTGAATATTGCAGTTAGATGTTTCCTCCCGGCATTATCAGTGAAATATATCATCATTAATGGTTAAATAATTCCCCAAATATGTTAAGGCAACTTTTCTGCTTAAAATTCAAAACACAAATTTGAATCTCATTCGACAACTGTCGTTAATCGCTCATAAGGCCCAAACGACCGTTCCACATGCAAACCGTCAAAAACGTCCGCGGGCTTTTGAAAAGCTAGTGGAACGGGAACGATGGCGAGCGTGAGCGTGGTCGTTGTGATCGCTTAGTGGAAGCTAACTCCGTTCACGAAAGGTTGAGCCGTCGGTTGGCCATGGAAATTTGACATATTCCTCTGTGTATAGTAAAATTTTAGGTTATGTTATTTATTTTCTTGTCAGATTGATACGCAATGTTGTCAATATTGCATAGAGTGCTCTGATAACTCGCAAGCTCGTCGGACGAGGCCGAGTACATTCGGCAACGTTGACTTTATTTTACTCTATGACAGTAAATACTGCCAACTTCAGATAAATAAGGAAACGCTCAACCTTTCGTGAACGGACTATACATAGAGTAATTATGCTTGCTCGTTGCTCGTGCGTCATCATGGCGTACAGTTTGAACTTACGAGTTTAGAATCGCATTTTGAATATTTTCCGCCTACCTCAGAATAAAAGGTGATTTTAATGTGTACGAAATTGAACAATAATCACCCATTTTAATGTTCAATTTATGCGATTTTAGTGTGCAATTGTCATGAGAACGGAACACAGAGCATTCGGAAGCAATACAAGTAATTTCATAACTCTACTGGAACGTAGAAATTTATATAATGTCGAATGTATGTCTTGTGCAAAATAAGAATGCATTTCAATACAAAATTCATTCAAAGTTCATAATGAGGTGGACGGAAAAATCTTGTAATCAACTTGTTTAATAATCTGGTTATTTCAGAGTTTCCCTACCGAACTTCTGCCATCCTTGCAACAGAAAAGTGAAAGATCTGCACATTCATTCTCAGCTTTACCACTCCAACACTTCAGATAATCCCAACGAATACCAGTGTTTTGTTTGTAAGAAGACATACGAGTGAGTAATTTATGCTTAACAAAATAACTCCAACATATTATCCTCCTGTATAAACAATGAAAGCAGAGAACAATATTAATCGATTACTTTGGAGCTAATCTCGTCCTCGTTCAAAGTAAGTACAAGAAAGTGATACCAAACAGATCATCCATAGATAGCTATTTCGCCCTATAAGGGCTCATCAGTATGGAGAGTAGCTCTGAATAATACGAGGCATTCTAACCTAATCAAAAGAACATAAATTCAGTTAGAAAAATGATTTTCATTTATTTTTATGTACCAGGTTTTTCACTATAATTTGACCCCCCCTTTAACTTTGTTACTAAAGGAGATACAAAAAAATCTTTCGTATGAAAGTTTCACGAAATCAACTGAGGTTTTTTGATATGAGTCCAGAAACTGAAATTTATCAGGGTGACCAACATATTAATGGCAACTTCATTTTTTCAAATGAAACACCCTGTATATTTTTCCATATTTGGTTAGCTCTTTTTCCCCTGATTTCGAATATGTAACATATGTTGGTCTTTCTTTTTTATTCTGAGCACTACAGAGTTTCAAATTTCAATAACCATCTGGCATAGCGTTTTGGAAGTTCGTGAATATTTAAGTGGCCAATTTGATCTTTTGATTGGTAATGGCGCATCCATTTTATGGCCACCAAATAGTCCCGATTTAACACCGTTGGACACGTTTTTATAGCCGTTCCTGAAGAAAAAAATTTACTTCAGCAATAATGACAATCAATGAAAGCGGAGATTAATATTAATGATATAAAATCAACCATATTAGACCCATAATTCGGAACTAATCCCGTCAACGCACAAAAATAATGATGATATTGTAATGATTAGAAACAAGTTTTGAAGCTTTAATTTCTGACTTGAATCAGAGCCATAATAATGCTATCAAAAATAGTCTAAACAACTTGAGACAACTATATGAACTATGTGTATTGAATGAAGGTGGACATTTTGAGAAATTTCTTTAGTTGATGTTATTCTTACCATACTACCATAGTTTATCATTTTTCATTGGTTAAGTAATTGTTAAGTATTCATTCTAAAATAATACTTTTAAGTAGATTGTTTGGATATAAAGAAGTTCATAGGTATTACACATATTTTTTCATTCGGTGTCATCATTTCAAAACTTTGAAAATTGACGAGACACATCCACATACGCATTTATATTCGAGATCAGGAGGAAATAGCCTATCAAAAAAAGGAAGAATATACAGGACAGGGTGTCCCATTTGAAAAAATATAGTTGCATTCAATGTTGTTCACCCTGTATATCTTCCCATTGACGTTATTATAATTCCAAAAATGAGCATTTTCAGTAAACACTCTCTGCTACTTGTGAAATGATTACAGATCTTGGCAGGTGGTTCTTAAAATTTAAAATTCTGTGGTTCTCAGAATAAAAGAGATAGACCAACATATGTTACATATTCGAAATCAGGGGGAAAAGAGCTAGCCAAACATGGAAAAATATACAGGGTGTTTCATATGAAAAAATGAAGTTGCCATCAATATGTTGGCCACCCTGTATATATTTCACTTTCTGGACTCATATAAAAAAACCTCAGTTGATTTCGTGAAACTTTCATACGAAACATTTTTTTGTATCTCCTTTAGTAACAAAGTTAAAGGGGGGGTCAAATTATAGTGAAAAACCCGTACAGAATATGTGAAATTATCGAATTTTCACAATCAATTCACTTTGGCTAGATATGAACACCTTTTACTGTGACTATTTCCTTGAGACGGTCAAAAACCGAATGGCAAGTTGCCCGAACGTAAATTGCCGGTATTTTAGCCCACTCACGGACAATGGTTTTCTTCGGCGTCTCGAGGCTGGTATATTTTTTTGTTTAGACCTTACATTTCAAAATGGCTCAAAGTGAATAATCCATTGGTTTTACGTCTGGTCAATTCGAGAGCCATTGTGTGGTCGGAATGAAGTTCGAATCGTTGTTTTTCAACCATTCTTGGTTCACTCACGCATTGTGAGCCGGTGCAGAGTCTTGTTGGAAAGTCTATGGTCTGCCACCGAAAAGTTTGTCGGCTTCAAAGCAGCCTCAAGAACACTTTTCTTATAATATTTCGCATTAACTTTGACGCCAGGCTCAATGGAAAGGGCCCATCCGCGGTTACAGCGGTCCAAACCATTATTTGTGGCAGGTGATGGTTTCTGGTAGCCAACCAATAATTCTGATTCTCTGTTAGGTGAACTTTATCGTTGTGGGAGTTAACATATAGCTCAAGTGTTTCTCATCAGTAAACACAATGTTCGGAAATTCACCGCTTTCGGCCAAACAGAGCAAATCCTTCCCTCTCTCAAGTCTTATAACTTCTTTTTGCGTTAACCTTCAGCAAAATGCTTTTGGACTCTTGAAAATAATACTTAACACTGTCTCACTTTCTTGTACAGGGTCTTTATAAATGATTCTAACAGCGCAGTTGGCTTCGGATTACTCTGCCACTACAGAATAACAATCTCTAACCAATCAGAGCATAGCATGATTAAAGCATTCTGTGGTTTGCATAGGAAGCGGCAAAATCAGAATAATCCAAAGCCAACTGCGCTGTTACAATCATTTATAGAGACCCTGTATTTACTTAGAGCAGGGGCGAAATAAGTTTCGAAGTATGAGTTTAAAATCGTTCGATTTTAATTGATTCAAAGTATTCTTTGCTTTCATTGTTTACATTTCATAGCGAAGCTACGCCTTAATCCTCTTTGTTAATTCTCCTGTATATTTCCAGTACAAAGTCGAAGCTGAGGAATCACTTCAGAACACACGAGGAAAAATTATACAGCTGTAAACAGTGCAATAAAAAGTTCAAATCCCCCTCTCAGCTGAGGCTGCACGAACAAATACACACCACAGATAGGCCTTTCGTTTGTAATGTTTGTGGAAAGGTCTGTAGATTTTCTGAGAGTATAACTTTTTGTGAACTGATTTCTTTTTCTAGGCTTTCGGTAGGGGGAGCACTTTGAAAACCCATATGATAGGACATAGCGAAAAGCCAGAAGTGTGTGAGTTGTGTGGTAAAAGATTCTGTAGGCCTGCTGAGCTGAACTACACATGACCAAACATGCAGGTTGGTATCTTATGAATACGTAGTTGAATGTCTAATGATGTGCTGAATTATTGCTGATTTCTACTCATAAAAGAATGATTATATGTATATCAGAGTAATGAGTGAATCTAGAGTTGCCTTCACGCAATCGGTGATGCAGCCAAGGAAAATCTGTTTATGAACGCGAACAACATTCTGGCGTTGCGAACTTGTGCCGTATCTTTATTCCGTATTGCGATAATTGGACTACGCCTCCCCTACAGCTCGAGTCTGCTGTAGACAATTCTGTCAGTTTGGCAACATCGTTCTATTATATAGCCTATTCGTTTTGAGATATTTCGTGCTCCTGAGTAACTCAAAAGCTCGAAATACGGCTTGCCATTGGCTGCGCACAAGTACTGGAACAGCTCAGGAGCACGAAACACCACAAAACGAATACCGTAATAGTCTCAAACGATAGGGTTAGACTCCCTGATGACGGTGGAATCGTGGTCAAATTCAATTCTGTCCGTGGGGCCGTCCGTTAGCACTATAACTTTCGAAGGGATTGTCCTAGATACTTGAAATTTTCAGGATGAGTTCGGGTCCCAAATGGCTCGGTTAAGTTCGTTAACCAGCCAAATCGTACGGGGTGTTCCATAAAATATGGCCATTCAAAATGTTTGTTCCTGAATATCTCAGAAAATACGAAACCAATCGGAATGACAAATGCAAGATGCTGATAACAAGCCTCATGCAAAATTTTGTGGCCATAGTGTGAACAGAACCATAAAAAATTCAATTGGAATATTGAAAAAAACTTCATATTTCCATAAAAAGTCTTTTCTTAAATTTTTTCTTGCCAAGTTAAATGAATATATTCACAATATTCCATTGAATTATAGTTTCATCAGAATCTTGCTTTTTTGCCATATAAATAATTTTTAGCCAATACATTCAAAATATTGAATACACTGTAACAAATTGTGAGTGTATGGGAATGAAATCTTCAGAGATTTGCTGTAGGCGATGACCGTAGATATGAAAATGGAACACGAACTGTAAAATTGTCTCAATTGAATGAATTTATTAAGCTGTTGAAAATTTTATCTTTTTGATGTCCTTAAATTCAAAACTGACTCTCAAAAGCAACCATTTAAAAACCATAAAGTCTCAACAAAATTTGATTTTACGCTCATGGAAATGATGCGCAAGTCGAAATTGGAGTAAGAAAAACCACGAAGTGCAACTACTGGTTGGTGTCTATACTGTGCTATAATTTAATTATAACATTCTAACATTAGTTTTGTTCATCCAAGTTGATCGTTTTCTATTATTTCAGGTATAAAACCATATCTTTGCCCAGAATGTGGTAAATCATTCTCCCAAAGAGCCATTTGACTGAACACGCTAAGAGTCATAGCGAAGAAAGACCCCATCAGTTGCCCTTATTGCGAAAAAGCTTTCAAGTCGAAAAGTATTCTAACAGGACATGTGAAGATTCATAAAGGTAACATATTCTTGTTGTCTTTTTCCATATACCTGTAAAACTCTATACTGCTAACGTGAAATAAAAATTGAAGCAATCTAGTTGCCAATTCCAATGGCCCCTTTAATCATCTGCGCATGTGCAAACTCGAAATTTGACAAGACGTGAAAAATTGAGGTTATGTTTTGGCGCATGCGCAGTGAGTTCATAGGCCACTGTACTTTGTGATCGCTGCTTCAATTTGTAATAGAGAAGTGGATTCATGTTAGCGGTATAGAAGTTTATAAGTATACTAGCGACCCGCCCCGGCTTCGCACGGACATCACATTAGAAACCTCAAAAATAACAGTACTTCTCCACTATTTAATGGATGTTTTTATACATATAAACCTTCCTCTTGAATCACTCTATCTATTAAAAAAAACGCATCAAAATCCGTTGCGTAGTTTCAAAGATTTAAGCATACAAAGGGATATAGGGACAGAGAAAGCGACTTTGTTTTATACTATCTAGTGATTCCCTAAATTATGGAGCCTACCGACCCTCTGAGTTAGAAAAGTGATCAAATACTAACATGAAGTCTTAGTAACACTCAGTTAAAAAAAAACATCAAAATCATTTCAGTAGCTATGGCGTCATGCGCTTCTTGACAGGATCACGCTAGATTTCCGCGGGAATGAGGTATTTTCCCGCCGTAAAAAGTAGCATGTGTCCGTGCCTAGGATCCTATCTTTATATTAACCAAGTCTTATAAAAATCCGTTCAGACGTTAAGGCGTGAATGAGGTAAACTTTTAAAACAAACGATTAAAAATCACTAACTTAATTAGTTTTCTGCCTACGCCTTAAGTACGATAGCATGAATATTAATAGCCCATATCCTTTTCTAGGTTACTATCTATCACCTAACTAAATTTCATCAAAATCCGTTCAGCCGTTTAGGCATGATAGAGCAAAACTCCCATCAAAAACCATAAAAAAGTCACTAACTAAATTCAGTTTTCTGCCTACTTCCTACCCCCTAAGTACGATGACGTGATCATTTTGATCTTATAGCCGTTTTTAGGTAACCATCTATTACCTTACTAAATTTCATCAAAATCTGTTCAGCCGTTTAGACGTGAAAGAGCTAAAGTCCCAACAACAACGACTAAAAATCACTAACTCAATTTAGTTATCTGCCTACTGCCTACCCCCTAAGAACGATGGCGTGATCATTTATAGCCTATGACCATTTCTAGGTTATCATCTATCACCATACCAAATTTCATCAAAATCCGTTCAGCCGTTTAGGCGTGAAAGAGTAACAGACAGACAGACAGAGTTACTTTCGCATTTATAATACAAGGTGCGGCACGGAGGGCGGACGTTTTTCAGATGGGCATAACTTTCCCCCACTGAGGACGAGAGAAGTGGGGAAGGTGCCGTTAGACTCGTGTGTTCCTAGCATTTATTTACCAGTTGTCGTCATGGAGCCTTGGACGGTGGAGCATTGTGTTTTCGCCTATGATAGTTTCGTCCGAAATAATGAGTCAGTAACGGTCGTGCAGCGTGAGTTTCGTCGCCATTTATTGGGCGAATGAAAATCCGCAACACTTATACGAAAGACCGCTGCACAGCCCAAAAGTTACGGTTTGGTGCGCTGTATCGCAAACTCGCATCATTGGCCCTTACTTCTTCGAAGACGTTAATGGTCGTGCTGTTACCGTGAACTCAGAGCGGTACGTCGAAATGATCAACAACTTCTTTATCCCCGAATTACGACGGCAACGTGTTCCAATCCGACGTGTGTGGTTCCAACAGGATGGGGCGACCGCCCACACAGCCAGAGCATCAATGGACGTTATTCGCCCTCTCTTCCCTGGTCGCCTTATTTCCAGGTTTGGCGATGTTCATTGGCCCCCCGGTCCCCAGATTTATCCATATGCGATTTTTTCTTATGGGGACACCTCAAGGCTAGAGTATACGAGACCAAGCCCCGAACTCTGGACGAATTGAAAAGGGCTATTCGCATGGAAGTTGCCCAAGTTGAGAGAGCGATGTTGGAGAGAGTCTACGCGAACTTCCAAGAGCGCCTCCAGCACTGCATCACCGATTTCGGCCACCACATGCCTGATGTGATTTTCCACACTTGACTGTCTCAAATGCTATTTCCTTGAGAATCTGATTCCGTCAATAAATGTGATTTTGAGTAAAAATTAACGCTTTTATTATTTTTTTAAAACCATCCATCCTCCGTGCCGCACCCTGTATTAGTATGGATGTCTTTTTCATAGGCTCACTTGGAATATCAAGTAACCTTAGCTTGAATCTGCAGTGTGCCAAAACCACAGCACAATGTTGCCAAATTTCACTACTAATATTCAGGACGTTTTATGATATTTGGTGTTTTTCTGACAAGCGGTGGAACTTGTCAAAGGGGATGTGTTTACGGAAAAGCTGCCGATAAAATATTCAATCTAAGCATGTTGAATGAAAATTTCGGTATATTTATTCCAATTCTCGTTCGGTTTAAATCAGGTTCATTTGCTATGAATTGAAAATGGTTCAGTTGTTGTCTAGCAATGAAAGTTATAGCAAATTTTGATATTCCCTCCAACTCAATTTTGGTTTTAAAATTATTTTGAAAATATTACACTTCCATATAAAGAAAAATAGGAAACGTCAAAAACTCACCAGTGAAATTGATCCAAATACAGTGGAACTTCCCTATAGCGAACGTCTGTATAACGAATTCCATTCAGAACATTGCAACTTGAATCCAAATTCCATGTAAAAAACACCATCTGAAACGTAAGTAAATTCTCTCTATAACGAAATATTCCAAGAACGAGAATATCACTCTTCAAATGTTCATTGATAAAAAGGTATAAGACTAGGTTTTTTTCATAATTATGCCATACGTAGGTAATACATCCTGGTGGGCGCTTAGATCCTTCTGAAACATTGGAATCAGCAATATTGTAACTGAAAGGGACATTTTAAACAGTGTCAAATGCGGTGTTGGAGATCACTACGACGGTAGTGATGATACCGACAGCGTTGATTTAGAGGATCAACCCACCGAAAAACCAAATCGTGAAGAGGTACTAATAGCCTTTTAAACGTGTCGTCTCGCTTTCCGGTCCATTGAAGGGGCCCCGGAAAATATTTTTGGATCTTTGGGAAAATGTGAAGTTTTTTTATGAGAATAAAATGTTTTTTAATTGTACCACTCAAACGAAAATAGCAAATTATTTGCCAAAAAAAATGTGTATTATAAAATGCACTCACACACCTTTTTATTCTGTATATAACTTCACAATAACAAAATGCAAATGCTTTTTTCGTCACTTGACACTATGAAAAAAAAATTCTGTGTAACGAAATTTTCTTGCGGAGTTAGCGATTTCGTTGTAGGGAAGTTCCACTGTAATTCACAAAAAATAAGTATACGGCTCCCCTACTATGGTACCAACCGCTAGGATCTACTATATACAATTCTGTCAGTTTGGCAACATCGTTCTGTTACTGTTCAGTCATTTGATGCGTCGTGTTTACATTGTCGTTTGGATTTGACGTTCATAAACTGAATTATTTTACTGATTTGGCGACAGTTTAATGTTGCTTCAGGGTATTCCGGTAATTATAGCTATGGCACATTCACATAAATGTTGTATTATATTCAGAAATTTTAGAAATGAAAATCTAACCTATTGTTTACTTCAAACCAGTGCAACAGTGAAATACTCTCCATCTCACTCTAGCGCTTGATTGATTATTGAGCTCACCTTCACGTAACCCCAAATGTCTACTAATTCACTATTTAATAAATTTTTTTCAGGTGAAAAAGCGTACAAGTGTATGGAATGCGGTTATGGTGCTTACACCCAGTTCAGATTGTCCCAGCACATTTTGAGGCAACATGAAAAATCAGATGGATCTGTTGATGTGCACGGAAACACCCACGTCTGTGTGATTTGCAAACTTTCCTTCCCTAAAATTTATAAACTGAACGTACATATGGCATCTGCTCACAAAGTTGTGTTTAAAACAGAGATGAAGTAGAGTTCTTTGTAGTTTAACGGTGGGTTTCACAAAGCTTGATCGATTGATTCAGTTAAAGATTTGAATTTTCACTCTGTGGTTCAGTGAGATGATCTGAAAGGGTATAGCCTGGTTTCAATGGCCCCCGCGGCCTTTTCGATTCATATTGAGGGGATCGATTAGGCATTGAATGAAAATAATTCAGCCAACTTTTCACCTTTTTATCTCTAGCCATTTTCGAGATTTCTGTAAAAAACACTTTTTTCGTTTTTATTTTTTTTCTCTTGTGATATCCAAAATTTTCGAATGGTGATTTTTTTCTGTTGATTCTTTGCTATTAAAGGAATAGACGTATAATTTTTTTTATGAATTTCAGCGGAAAAATCTGTTTTTAGAAAAAAATAAAGTTATTGTCATTTGTTTTTCGGTGTTCTTAAAAAGTGTCCACCGTCATTTTTTGACATTAAATGTCTTCTTTGGTCCTTTATACCCTGGAATTTTTTCACATTTTTAAAATTGGTGGAACATTTTGAAAAAAAATTAAAACTGTTTGAATTTTAGGATTCAACAGATATCCATCAAATTTTGGTGCATTTGTATTCATATTGGCTCACTGAACAATATTAGTGAAAAAAACAATTGGCGATCTGTTTTAGTTTGGGAGATATGGGACCCCAAAGTCCGAAAAATATTTCACCTGAAAGTAACTTTTCTCACTACAGAAAGACTGAATTACCGCTTTATTGAGCTTAAAGCCTCACTGAACATTTTAACATGAAGATTTGATTCATTTTATTTCAGATATATTCAATAATTATTGCAAAAACATCGAAAAATATCGGGGGAAAGCCCGCCGTTTCTTATGGTAAGTTTGGCACTACCGCGAATTGTTTCACGCGAATATGACACGATGCATACCGGTAAATCCCGCTATCATTTCCTAATGGCACTCGCTGAAAGACGCGGTAGTGCCAAACTTACCATAAGAAACGGCGGGCTTTCCCTCCAATTTTTTCGATATTTTTGCAACAATTATTGAATATATCTGAAATAAAATGGATCAAATCTTCATGTTAAATGTTCAGAGAAGCTTTAAACTTAATAAAGCGGTAATTCAGTGTTTATGTCGTGAGAAAAGTGATTTCCAGTTGAAATATTTTTCGGACTTTGGGGGCCCATATCTCCCAAACTTAAACAGATCGCCAATGGTTTTTTTCACTAATATTGTTCAGGGAGCCAATATGAATACTACGGCACCAAAATTTGATGGATATCTCTTGAATCCTAAAATTGAAACAGTTTCAATTTTTTTTCAAAATGTTCCACCAATTTTAAAAATGTGAAAAAATTCCAGGGTATATAGGGCCAAAGGAGACATTTTATGTCAAAAAATGGCGGTGGTCACTTTCAAGAACACAGAAAAACAAATGACAATAACTTTAATTTTTTTCTCAAAATAGATTTTTCAGCTGAAATTCATGAAAAAATTATAAGTCTGTTCCTTTAATAGCAAATAATCAAAAGCAAAAATCACCATTCGAAAATTTTGGATATAAAACAGAAAAAAAATTAAAACGAAAAACGTGTTTTTCACAGAAATCTCAAAAATGGCTAAAGATAAAAAGCTGAAAAGTTGGCTGAATTATTTTCATTCAATGTCGATCCCCCCAATTTAAATCGAAAAGGCCGCGGGGGCAGATTTACCATTGAAATCCGGCTATACCCTTTGGCCTTCGAAATGTATCAGTCAGTTGCAAGAATATCCATTATAACTTAATGAAAGCTTTGGTCGTCAACTACAATACTAGCTGGTCCGACTAACTACAAAATTAGCTGTCCACATTATCTGTAGAAAATACTTTTCTACTTTGATGTTTTGTGTCTGTCGACTACATGTTAACACGCATATTTGCATTTTCCTGTTGGATTTGTTTGCCTGATCTTTGTGCTCTTCTATTTCGCAAGACTCTAGAATGGTTTGTTCTTTGATTCAAATTTGCCCCTCTTTATCTACGATTGCTTCTATACTTTAATTTTTCTACAGTTTATTCAGGAGAATTCTAAATTTCAAATTTGAAAATAGTTATTCAAACCGTCAGAATTATTCAAGTGACACTCATCGTTGCGCACTCTATTATGGCCAACTTTTTGGTTTCTGTGGCCGAGAATTTATTTTTTCTCACCTCTCAAACCTTCCCTAGACCTCCACGAACATTTCAAGACAAATATAAGATAAATCCGTTCAGCCGTTCTCGAGTTTTAGTGACACTAACAAATAGCAGTTGATTTTTATTTACTTAGATTTCCAAAAAAATGATTTTCATTTTAATAATGAAGGCCTTCGTTTTCTTAAAATTTTCACGATTTTATCATAATATTTTGCTGTGAGGAAGTTTCAGTTCCGCCTTATTTTGAACATCTAAACATTCAGGTTCATAACTGTCTGTACCGCATTAATGTTTGCGTAATGATGTTTTCTATATCAATCAATGTCATATGGAAGCTTTGGGAAACACAATTTTAAGCTGTTGTTTTAAGTTATACATATTTATTTAAGATTTTACTTATTTTTATCTTGTACTGTTTCCAAGTGTTGAAGTTTACACTTAATTCATTTTTGCTATTATTGTAGCTTTCTTAGACAATACGAATTGGACAATGAAGAAATAAAAATTTAAATTACTTTTTGCATTTTATTAGCAGAAGAATTACCTACTCATTAGGGGTTCTCAGAATCTAACTCGGGCACTAACCCAAGTTGAATATTGACAGCAATTGAACTGTTTATCTGTCAATTTATAATCTGGATTAGTGATCGAGTGAGTTTCCGAAAACCCCTATTAACATCAACTTCGAAATCTCGGCCTGTCATAGTTTCGTAAGTACATAGAATTAGAATATTCGATACTATCGAAGTTCAACTGATACATCCGAAAATAAGAAAATATATGTTTTATATTATTTGTATTTGAGTAAGACGAATGCTTCTGTACCAAGAGTTTCACATTCTGCAGAAATACACTGATCAACAATTGCTAGGGATCACTTATGAACTTCTCTTCATTTGTATTTGTTTCAAGTTATCTCGTGAATATCTGTACATTATATGTTCTCTAAGGAAAAAGTACGATGTTTTGAGTTGATTATATCAAAGTCTTCCTCACTTCATCGGCTCTTGTTCACAAAATCGATTATTATCTGTAGGCTGTTACAGGTGGAGTGAAAAGCAATGTGGTATTTGTTATTAAATCTGTTTTTTTCTCTCGTTCAAACACATAAGGTGACAATAATTGAAGAAATGAGAACAATATCAGCTTATCAGTCATGCCGAGAAGACGTTTGGCTCCTGTGCAACTGAACCAAATCATACGGTGGATACAGGAAGGTTTGTCCCAGCGAGAAGTGTCCCGGCGGTTGAATGTTTCGCAAAGTGTCGCGAGTCGGGCTTGGAATAGGTTCATCCAAAACGACTCTTTTGATTCTCAATGCTAGGAGAAATCCCACTTACCCGGCGTCGCGGCTCAATAGATCACTGAGAGTTGCAACAGGAGTTCTAATTTCGAACCAGACTGTAAGACGACTACATGTTGGTGGTTTGAGAGCACGTAGGAGGGTACAACATCCCCGTTTGAATAGGGAACACCGGGTTCATCGACGGCAATGGGCTGTGGAGCACCGCAATTGGACACTTCAAGATTGGAGCCGATGTTTATTTACGGATGAGTCTAGATTTCGTTTGGTCAACTCCGATGGACGTATTCTTGCTTGGAGGGAAAGAGGTCGAAGGTATGCAGAACAGTTTATGGTACCCACAACAGCTTTTGGCGGAGGTTCTATATGTGTATGGGGAGGCATTTGTTTGAACCAACGCACAGAGTTGGTTGTTCTGCAGAACACCACCATGACCAGCCAGAGATATCACGATATGATTATTGAACCCATAGTTTCATTTTAATTGACGATAATGCCTGCCCACACCGGAGTCGTCTGGTTAATGAAGCGCTAGAAACTCATGCTATTGATAGGATGGACTGGCCAGCTCGCTCTCCAGACATGAATTGCATCGAACATGTCTGGTCTGAGATGTCTAGACAATTGTCAACCTTAGAACATCCGATCAATAACCTGGAGGACCTTTTCAACGCTTTACGGAATATTTGGACGAATTTGCCCCAAAATTTTATAAATCGTTTGATGTTTGATGTACCAGCTTAACCGGAACTTCAGCCTTCTTGTGGTTTCATCATAAAATTTTTATCATAGATTATAGAGTATAGATACTATATAATCTTTGATTTTTATGTTATTCAAACATAGAATTTTGAGTGTTCCTAATAAGTCTTTTTTCTCTCCCCCTTCCCATTTTTTTATTCTTTTCTCAAGTGAACCATATTATCAACTGAAAATACTCTGATATCTGACTAAATTTATAATCTTGGAGCGAATATTTCAGAAATAAATTTAGAACAAGTAAATAATCCCTATCATTTGTTGATCAGTGTAATCAAATTGAGAGCCGGTTCTTGAAATAATAGTTTTTTTAAGTTTTTCTTTTCTGTACTTTGCGTCCTTTAAAATGTTTTCTTAAAATTCAGCCTATGAACGCAAATAAACTTGCAGGAAAAGCTGAAATGCAATTGACTATTCAATTGATGGTCCAAACGGAAAATTGACCCTTCTCTCCGATAAACAACACGCCTATGGTTAAGTTTAGGGAGATGTTGGCAGAATTGATATCCAGTTCTATCGAACTAGTGTCACTTTTGACACATCCCTTCATTTCAAAAATTACCCTTTTAAATTTGGAAAACGTAACAATGAAAATTATCAATTATTTTAGAATAAACTAATGTTATTTCTGCTTGTTTTTATGTAAAGCAAACGTTACTTGTCACAATAATCATGGGAATTGTACACGCAAAGGTGAATTACTCCATATAAGACTTTGAATCGTGCTATCTCTGGACTGATTTTAGGCCCCACAAACCCCAAAACATCCCTTAGATGACCCTTCTTTGATGTCGTTCGCCCCCAATCCCAACGATCTACCGTCACATAATTACGAACGTGTCGAACCAGAACAAATGCTAAAGATATTCAAATAGAAGGAGTATCGGTAATATCTTTGAGGTTATACATTACAACCCATCATTTGATCATATTTTTATTATCCCAAGGCTAGAGTAGATAAAATACACATTGATGGTCTACAAAGGACAAAAGATGACTATGTAGAAGACTGTTTTGACGACCTCTTCAAGGCAACGACATTTCAAGATGTTCTGGTTGGAGCTCATCGAGCCCGATTGGAAACTTGAGGAATTAGGGTGTTTCAAAAATATAGCAGTATTTGTTGATACAAGTAAAGGTCCTGGAAGTACACCAGAGGGCTTAGATGTAGGTACAATTTAGGATATTGTTTATTCAGCCTCATATGTGACTATTTTTAGGTTACGTTTAGTGTAAAAGAATTTAGGAGATTGACAGGCGGTGTGAGCACCCATATAGGTGATATGAAGGTGCTTTGATGGTTGGAATGAGAGCACCTAATATTTATGGCAGAGGAGAAAAAGTTCAAGTGGGAATATAGTCATGGTTCGAAAAAAAATACCCAATTCAGTGTAGCTTTTATTAAACCGCTAAAAGGAAAATATCAACCTATGTAAGTCGATATTATATTTCGGTTAGAATCTAGGTTACCATCTAGTAACAGATTTTTAAAATATGTGGTAGTATATTGTTTGTTATGATGTTTTGATGCTACAGCTTTAATTTGAGCACTGGTTAAACAATATTTCCTGAGAAGGTGAATATTTGAATGTTGGGGTCCAGCAAGATAGCGACCAGAGTTTGGGTGGCATTATATTTATTGAGTCTTCTTAAACAACATTAGTGAAACCAACAGGTGGCGGACAGTCTGTTTAGAAAATATGGTCTCCCAAAGTTCAAAAAATGTTCCATCTTCACGTCACGTAACGATTCGATTAGTTTCATTTCAGGTATATTCAATAATTAATGCAGAAACATCGAAATTCTAGAGGTATCACATATCCACAAACTCTAAGGTAAGCCCGCCGTTCTTTATGGTAAGTTTTGCACCACTGCTCCGTCCTTCAGGGAGTGGCATATCAAATGATGGCGGGAATTACGGGAAGGCATCGCATCAGATTCGTGTGAATGTATCTGCTGCAGTGCCAAATCTACCATTAAAAACGGCTTTCCTTAGAATTTTTGAATATGTGGTACCTCTAGAATTTCGATATTTTTGCATAAATTTTTAATATACCTGAAATGAAACTAATCAAATTGTTCTTTGAATGTTCAAAGGTAATTTAGAGACTAAAATGGTGTAATTCTGTGTTTTTATAATGGAAAGAGTGACGTGAAGATGGAACATTTTTGGAACTTTGGGAACCCATATTTTCTTTACTAAGACAGACCGCCACCTGTTGGTTTCGAGAAGACTCAATGAATACAAGGGTACCAAATATTTTGTCGATATCTGCTGGGCCCTGAAATTCAAATAATTATTCCCGAGAAAATCGAGAAAGAATCTTTTATGATTTGGGTGGCATTTCTCTTAATACGAGACAGATCTTTTTTTTAGTGGGAAATGAGTGTTTTTGAGTGATTCCCACTCTTATAAAAAATACTTGGCACTGGCCTGGTATTCTCGACAAGTGATCTTTAGAAGCGAAGACGAACTTCATTTCAGGTAAAAGTGGGACTCGCGCAATCAAGTTCGTATACGCAACGAAAGATCACTTGTCCAGAATACGGGCCCTGTTCCTATCTCAACTAGCCAAATACACAACAACCTAACCTGACCAAACCAACATATAAGTGCTTAACACTGTTCCTATCTTAGCTTACCTAACCAAACCTAAGGTTGCCCATCTCAAGCTAACCTAACCTGACCTAAAAAAATCGAATTTTCCGAGAAAATCGAGAAACAATATCTATAGTCCGTTCACGAAAGGTTGAGCGCATAGTAGGCGTTTCTTTATTTATCTGAAGTTGGCAGTATTTGCTGTCATAACGTAAAATAAAGTCAACGTTGCCGAATATACCTTATGTACCCTGCCTCGTCCGACGAGCTTGCGAGTTATCAGACAACTCTATGCAATATTGACAACATAAGACGCGTTCGGCAATTACATCCCAGATCGGACTGTTTACAACTACACAAACCACATTTTCTAAGCTTTTCCAGGACGGTTGAAATGAAAAAATCATTTTGCAGATGTTAGTTATTGATATTTAATGTATTCATCTATAATTATTGTGCTATCAAATTCGAATTCCAGATCTGTTTTGTATAAAAAAATAAATTATTTCGAAAAGAGAAATTCACATTTGTAAATTGAATTTGATAGAAATGTCAGGATTTCAAGAAGATCCAGGGATAGCATTAATTAATAACAGAACATAATAAAACATACTTTTAGCAAAATAAGTATTTTTATTGCAATTTTGTCATAATCTTACATAGGAACTACAAGTTTTCTTAATACATATGTATTTCAAAACAATATGAAAAATTACATCACTTCTTCAAGATTATCTATTTTCTATATACACTTAGGTATTTCCTTATCGACTAAATCGAGTAAATTCATCCTCACTTACGCAGATTATGTAAATTTTTTGCTGCTCTTCTTCTCGCAAATCCATTTCAAAATCGGCCAGAAATAAATACAGAACATCTTCTTCTTCATGTGCCATCTTCGATCCGAAGGTCGGCAATCATCAAAGCTATCCTGATCTTGGATACGGCGGACCTAAAAAGCTGGCTCGAAGAGCAGCTGAACCACTCTCTTAAGTTTCGCAGCCAAGAGTGTCGTCTTCTTCCTATACTCCTCTTTCCCTGAATTTTTCCCTGCATTATTAGCCGCAACAGGTTGTACTTGTTCCGCGCATTATGTGTCCTAGATATTGTAATTTGCGCTTTTTTACTGTAACCACCACTTCTTTTCCTTCCTCATCTTCTGCATTACAGATTCGTTCGTCACTCTGTCCATCCAGCTTATTCTGTGTATTCTTCGGTACAACCACATTTCGAACGACTCCAATAGTTAGAATCCGTAGCGAACAAATCAAAACTGGGTACTAATAGGTAGAATATCTTGTTGTTGTTGTTTATAACACAAGTAACACCTAACCTCACATTAACAGATTAATCTTTCTCCTCCGTCTCACGAGGCCGAGCAAAAAGATTTCATCCGGACGGTCCAGATGTCAATTGCCGAACGAAACAGATTTACCTCCCCTACATCCAGACGCAATTACAGAACGATTCCGAGCAATCCGACAAGTCCGATGTAATTGCCGAACGCAGTGATTGCGTATCAATCTGACAAGAAAATAAACAGCATAACCTAAAATTTTAAATATACACAGTGGAATATGCCAAATTTCCATGGCCAACCGACGGCTCAATCTTTCGTTAATGGACTATATAAATCATTCACAATTCAAGTGCCATTACAAGCCAGTAGTTGAATTATCCGGCGCGTAAGAGAAATGGCACTTGTATTGAGCTATGAACGATAGATATAGTCCGTTCACGAAAGGTTGAGCCGTCGGTTGGCCATGGAAATTTGACATATTCCACTGTGTATATTAAAAATTTAGGTTATGTTCTTTATTTTCTTGTCAGATTGATACGCAATGTTGTCAATAGTGCATAGAGTTCTATGATAACTCGCAAGCTCGTCGGACGAGACCGTGTACATTCGGCAACGTTGACTTTATTTTACTTTATGACAGTAAATACTGCCAACTTCAGATAAATAAAAAAACGCCTACTATGTGCTCAACCTTTCGTGAACGGACTATAGATAGATATTCTTTTTCTATTTTCTCAGGAAATATTGATTTGCCGGTGCCCAAATTGATACTGTGGCATCACAAGGAAACAATTAGCCAAATATTTTAAATTCGGTTACTGGGTGGTAAACTAGATAATAATAATAATAATAATATTTATTAACAATTACATAGTAATTAAGTCAAAATAAATTTAAATTTACACAATTTCAATGCTTATATTATAGGGTGGGTTTTCTTGAAAGTGACGTTTCAGTTGTTTCCTCAAACAATTCACCTCAAGTTCTCTCCATGCTAATGGGAGTTTATTATATAGCCTTAATCCTTCAGATTTCCTGTCAGTGGTTTTAAGTCTAGCTCCAATTATATTCAGGTCTTCTTTGGAGCGTATATTTATGGATGGCAGTCGGATCTTTTAGCATATTCTGCTTTATTTCTGGCGACATCGATTATCAGTCTGATCATAAGTTCAGCTATTACTGTCAAAATTCTGTATTTAATGAAAATAGGTTTACAGTGAGTTCTAGAATCCACTCCCACTATTGCCCTAACAGCTTCTTTTGGGTGATTAGTACCTCATGGATATGACTTGAGCAGCCCCATACTTCCAAGCCATAAGTCATACGAGTATGGAATAATGCATAATATGTCTGTAATGCTGTCTGCTGATTAATGATCTGTCTTACACGTCTATGGCATAAATAGCGGGATGTAATTTCTGTTTCAGTTGAGAGCAATGTGCCTTCCAGGTCAGTCTAGTATCGAAGTTAATGCCCAAGAATATAGCCTCATCTCCAGGCACTGCAGTTGACGATGTGAAGGTCATAATTTTGGTTTTTTCATTATTTAGGCGTAATCTGTTTGAGTTGAACCAACTGGCTGCTTGTTTGTTTGCTTCCTCTGATCTTCGGAGTAAATTGTCCTGGTTTTTATCTTTAACAGCCAATGTGGTATCATCTGCATACAGTACGGCATGACAATCGACATTCTTTGGGAGGTCGTTAATATATACGATGAATAGAAGAGGTCCTAGAATTGATCCTTGGGGAATACCGTGCACAAACAGCCGTTGTTGAGCTATTTTCTTGATTGTGATAGGTCATTTGTTTCCTACCATTCAAATATGAAGCAAACAGTGATAAAGCTACCCCCCCCTAACACCATAATGCTCAAGTTTTTCTAGGCATATCTTGTGGTCCATGCAATCAAACGCTTTTGATAAGTCACAAAATTGAGCTTGTGTTGTTTGATGTGTTTCAAAGCCATCCAATATGAAAGAATATAGGTCTTTTATGCCATCAATTGTAGATTTATTCTGCCTGAATCCGAATTGGGAGTTTGAAAGATAGTTGTGTTTATCTAGAAAAGAGATTAGTTGTTCTGCCATCACCATTTCCATAATTTTTGAAAATACTGGGAGGATGGATATTGGACGGTAATTAGAGGCTAATGTTGGATCCCCTTTTTTAAGTATAGGACATACTTTGGCTAATTTCATGTTATCGGGAAAAACCTCCTTCTTGTATACTTTGGTTGATTATATGTGTTAATGGAGCTATGATTCCATCGCACACTGATTTTATAATTTTGTACTGATGCCGAATATATCCATTGTTGGTTTGAAGCCATTTTTTGTATGTATCGAAGTGTGTCCTTTTCAGTAATGGGTTGAGAAATAAAGAATTTGGTTGAGTGATCTTGACTTTGTGTAAGTATGTCTGGGCAGGGGGTGTATCTGCTCTAATCTGGCTAGATATTGTAGGTCCTATATTAGTGAAGTATTCATTTAAAGCATTTGCTGACGGCGAACTTTGTATTGCCTTTGTTTCTCCATCCGTGTTTCTGCCTTGATTATTTGCCATGTAGTTTTTTGTTTGTTTTTGGCCTGAGCGATTTTCATTTCATTTTTTGTTTCTTTTCCAGTTGTGTTGCATCTAGGTAAAACTTTTTATATTTCTTATATAATTCTAAAGTAGCACTATCCCTATTCAGCGTATATACTTCCCTTATAAAGTCCAGTGTTTCTTTAATTTGCTTAAGATGGTATGAAGGTTTGTAAGCACAAGTTGTTGATGTCGACTGAAGCGGCACTGCATTATTATAATGCAGACAGAATACGTTCAGAAATGTGTCAAACTTTTTATTATGTCATTTATTTCATAGATTATCTTCCAGTTAACATCCAAGAGTTGCCTTTTTAAAGACATAATATTCTGAGGAAAATTTTCTAAAATTTTGTTGGGTTTCTGTGTGCATGGTTCAGTACTGACATCTATTATCTGCGCTAGATGGTCAGATAAGTTTGCATTATACGTTCTAGCATCACATTCTTCAATATTGGTCAGTATGTTGTCTACACAAGACTTTTTGCCGTTATAGTGCTCTCTTGTATATGTAAAAATAGTTCTATGTAGGCCAAAGCTTTCAAACATATTAAGGACATGGAGTGCTTGATCAGTTTCCGAATTGAAATCTACATTGAAGTCGCCAACTATGATTATGTCTATCTTAGCACTAAAAGTGGCAAATATGTACTCAATGATTTGGAACCAGAAATGTATAGGTTCTTTTGGCATTTTTGGTGTATAGTATACCATCACAATAAGATTGTGGTCAGGAAGGTAGATTGCATTAATTTCGTGGATCATTTCACATGACAGTTTATCAATTTCTTCCAGTTGCATATAGTTTATACCGTCTTTAATGAATATGCAGACTCCTCCATGTTCATGTTGGGTTCTGGTGTAGCAATTGGCAACGCTGTAGTTTTTTTATATGATATAAATTTTTATTGTTTATGTGAGCCAATGTTCAGTAATACATAGGATATCAATTTCAAGTTGATAGCTAAGTTGTTCCAATGCTTCTATTTTATTCGTGATGCATTGTACATTTAGGTGCAATATCCTTAAATGAGATGAGATCGGTTTATTATTCGCGTGCTAAGGTTCTTCGTTTGTTGTTTCTTCCAACAGATGATGTCCCATTCGAAAGTTGAATCTCGAGAATGCAACTCCTGTTGGCCAGAACTTTGAGTCATAAACTCTATCCTTGTGTTCAGTTTCCACTCCAATCAGAAAACATTTATTATCTTTCTGAGGGTTTCTAATTGGTAAATGTTAACACTTACGGTCGCTATATCTGTCTGCAGATTTTCATGTATATATCTTTTTATGGTTTCTGGGTTGACGTGATCCTTATTCTTCTAAAAATAACCATATTTTCTTTTCTTCTGGTTTTTTGTGTTTGTTTCTGCTTTCAAAGTTGTACTTCAGGCAGAGACTTTCTTCTGTTCCTACGTGAGGTTTCATTCTGTTTCTTCTCCTCGTTCTTACCAGGTGAAATTCATTCTGTTCTTGTTCAGAATTCCTATTGTGTTTGTTTTGTTGGTTACTGTTGGAACCATTTCTTTAGTTATGACATTTATGTTTTCATTGACATTTATGTTTTCATTGACAGTATTGACACAAATGATTCCGTCGAATTAACATTCTGTGATTTTTTGTTTGGCCTGAGGCGTTTGATTTTGTCAAGGTTTCCCTCGGTAGTTCGATTGTCGAGTTGTTTCTTTTGATATCTGATCTGTCACTTCTGGTTTCTCTTTCCTTGTTGCCGAAGTCCATCTTGTAAACATTTTCGTTTTTTGTCACGTTGTTATCTACTTGATTTTGAGGTTTGTTTACTTTGCTATTTCAAGGTTGCGGATCTTGTCATTCAAAAAAATAATGTTCGATTGTAGTAGAACAGAATTTTTCTCTTGGACTTCTTTCAGGAGTTCTTTGAGGTATTTTTTTTCAACATTCAATATATGAATTTGTACCTCGGAATCTATAGCCGTATCGTTTTTCTCCCTCATTTTGTTTTGTAGTGGATGATGAAACTTCGTGTTTGCATGTGGTTGATTTTTGCTCAGCCGCTTTTAATAAGCACGATGGATGAAATTTTTCAGAACATTTCACGCACTTTATGTATTCTACTACTTTTACTGCAGTATAGGCACTTATATTCACTAATTTTTCGATTTTTATTCGAGCTATTTTCGGACTCGACTTCACTTGACGCCATCTTTCTAACCTATTATATTATAATATAATATTAACCAACAAGTACAATAGATATTAACCCTTTTTCTTATTTGGAAAACACTAGAGGTAGATATGAATTGATTGTAATTCATTATTCCAGAATCACTGCCAGCGTTTTTCAGAACCATTCTGAATTTGCAGCTTCCGGTTTCCGTGAGAGAGGTAGAGGACTGTTATTAGATTTGGGATTTCACTCATTTCCTCTAGTAAGTATTTATCTTATTGACTTTGTACCTAGCTTTCTAACATGTGTAATCCTCAGGTCAAACATAACCTTCAATGGGAAGGTATAATTCGAGAACTTGGAGTAGCGGGAAAATCGACATCATTTGAAGTTAGAGAACAATCTGGAGCTACGCTTAAATCAGCTCTTAGGCACATTCTCTCCGTGGACTTGAGAGACGATAACATATTTCCTACTGGGGGTACACTAATTCAGAACACAACCGAGGTAGCAGGCTTAGGAGGCGATGTAGGATTTTGGAAAAAATGACGTTTTCCTTCAGTCTAATGTATCACTTTATGATGATATAGTGAGTTTTTTTTTATCCAATTTAGTTTTCAAAATAAGATTAATATTTTTGAGTGCTTGTTATTTGGTGGAGCAATAATGATATTACCTCAAAATTTTGTAAAGACTTGATATTCGTGCTAAGTATATATTCTGGAAATTATTCAAAAAATTTAAGAAAAGCCCTGAGCAGGAGCATTTGAGCGCTCGTAGTTGGTGGAGCAATAAGCAATAAGACTGTTCACTTAAAATTTTATATGGGGACTTGAGATTGATACCAATATATCAATGCAGAATCTCAGCACAATAGGGATTGTATTCTGAAAATTGTTCAAAAAATGAAAATATGTAAAAAATAAATAATTATAAAAATTAAATTCAATGGTTCTGATGATGCGATCCTCTCAAAATTTTGCATGAACATCCAGTATATCAGTTTTGATATACAAAATAAATTTCACTTGAATCGGTTTTTCTGTTATGAAAATATAGAGATTCTTCTTTTCATATTCCAATTGAATTTTCTATGGTTCTGTTGACACTATGACCAAAAAATGTTGCATGAAAATTCAGTATAACAGTCTTCATTCACAAGAAAAATTTTACTCGAATCGGATATCCTGTTATGGAAATATAAGATTTTTCGGTAATTAATTATTAGAACTAAAGAATCGTGTTGGAGATGTGAAAATAATTGTACTCACTAAGTTTGAGTCCCAGATTACGAAAATGATAACGAGAAGTCTGCAATCCTTTTAGTTTTTTCGAAAAAAAAAATCCAAAGTTTCAATCAGGTAAGTGAGGTTATACATAGTTCTAGCCAATTTTCCTCTATTTTCTCAATCAATACTCGTTAGAAATGTTTTATTTATAATTTCCTGAAAGTATCCTGCGAAATAAAGCCTTCGTTTGGTCGAAATGACGATTTTATTAACTGTTTATTATCTTCACGGCAGCCATGATAATTTGCCTTTCGGCGTATTTCGGTTGTCATCGGTCGCGATTTGTGCAACGTTGCCAATGTCTCGAATCGAATAACCAGAACCAGTTACTTTCAAATTATTAGGATGGGATTGGGAAGCCCATTTTTGTAACTTTTCCAATATTAGTATGAAAGAATTATAAAGAGTTTGAGTTAGGTTGCTAGGTTAGGTTAGGTTAGCTAAGATAGGAACAGTGCCAAGTATTAATAAGAGTGGGAATCACTCAAAAACATTTCACACTAAAAAAGGCTCGTAGGAAGAGAAATGGCCATTGAATTATGAATGGAATAATTTTAAGTGCCATTTCTCTTAATACGAGCCAAATCTTTTTTTTTAAATAAGTGTTTTTTAGTGTGATTCATACTCGTATTAATACTTGGCACTGTTCCTATCTTAGATAACCTAACCTAACCTACTCAAGCTATTCTATAATTTCTTTCATACTAACATTAATAGATATTCTTTTTCCATTTTCACGGGACATATTAATTTGCCGGAGCTCAGATTGAATATAGCAAATTCACTCTTGCCGAGTGCTTCACAAAAAAGGGTGCGAAATGAATCATTCCAATTGATAACACATTCTTGAAACAATATTCGAACTAGTCGACCTGAATTTAACTACAAGTTTGAAACATTGGCAACGTTGCGCAATTCGCGCCAGTTGACAGCCAAGGGAGAATTATCATGGCTGTCGTAACAAATATAAACAATTTATAAAATCGTCGATTTCGACCAAACGAAGGCTTTATTTTGCAGGATACTTTCAGGAAATGATGAAATAAAACATTTCCAACGAGTATTGATTGAGAAAATAGAGGAAAATTGGCTAGAACTATGTATAACCTCACTTACTTGATTGAAACTTTGGAATTTTTTTTTCGAAAAAACTAAAAGGATTGCAGACTTCTCGTTATCATTTTCGTAATCTGGGACCCAAACTTAGTGAGAACGATTTTTTTCACATTTCCAGCACAGTTCTTTTAGATCTAAATAATTACCATTTCGGTAAAATAATACCATTTTTCTTTTCAATATTCCAATTCAAATTTCTATGGTTCTGTTCACACTATGGGCACCAAAATTTTGCATGAACCTTATTATGAGCACCTTGCATATGGCCGCAACAATTTCATTTCGATGGGTTTCGTTTGTCTGAGATATTGAGGAACAAAAATTTCGAATGGCCATATTTTATGAAACACTCTGCACAATTTGACTGGTTAACGAACTCAACCGAGCCATTTGGGAACCGAACTCACCCTGAAAATTTCAAGTCTCTAGGACAATCCCTTCGAAAGTTATTGTGCTAACGGCCAGACGGGCCCCAGAGTCTAACCTTATCGTTTGAGACCATTTTCAGCTCAAAGTTCGAAAATTACAGACATTTGGGCAAAACTATATAGCACTCGTTTCAAGAACGAGCCTTCAAAAAATAGAAATTGTTGGTTACTAACCCAAATAAACATGGAATAATTATTCTTATACATTTTTTTATCTTTCAGGTTATGCAGAGTTGCATAGGATTGGAATAATGAGAGGTCTGGGCAACGACATGAAACTGGGACTGTCCGATATGTTTTACTAGGAGGTCCATTATCACTGAGAGGATTCCAATGCAGAGGAGCAGGTCCCCATTCTGATGGAGACGCTACTGGGGCGCTCGGATATTGGGCGGCCGGTCTCCATCTTTTCACCCCATCCCTTCCGTCCTGGACGAGGTGGCCTTGGTGAACTGTTCAGAACACATTTCTTCGTCAACACCGGGAACATAGGACAGTTTCAAATAGGTATTACTTTTGTATTTCTCATTAGAGACGTATTTTCAAAATTTTGAACAAGTCTGTGCAACAACAAATATTTCATTTCGACCATATTATTTCCATCTCAGAGAAAAAGTAAACCTATATCAGGTTTGGAAATTCACATCTGAAATATACGATATACAATGCATCAGACAGAGAATTTTCAATCCAGTTGCACAGATGAATAGTCGAGACAATCACTTGCTGTAACACACTGAATTCAGTTGTCTTACTTCATTATTCGAGTCTTGTCTCTCTCTTATCGTTTTGAGGAGCGCGTAATTCTTTAGTATGGTAGGCAACAGTAAATACTTGAATCGAGTATTACGGGCAGCCTGACAAATTAAAAATTCTATACGTGCAGTGCGGGTTCCCTAACATACTGCGATAAGAGAGAGACAAGACTAAATTTTTGCAGTAAGACAGTTGAATTCATTCAGTGATCGCACTTGATTATCTCGCCTATTCATCTGTGCAACTGGAGGGAAGAATTCTCTGTCTGATGCATTGTATATCGTATGTTTTCGATGTGAATTTCCAAATCGTATGCCTTACGGACTTGTTGACGCAGCCAAGTAGAATCTGTTTATGAACGCGAATAAGATTTGACGTTGCGAACTTGTGCCGTATCTTTATTCCGTATTGGGATAATTGGTCTACGGTACCCCTACTATGATACTTACAGCTAGAGTGTGCTATAGACAATTCCGTCTTCTTCTTCGCACGGTGCCTTTCCGGCAGAACTGAGGCCTAGTGGCCCATTGTTCACCCGCATCGTTCTATAGAAACTCAGCTCTCAGACGCAAAGACAGAAATGACGCGAGTCTGCAGGAGTGGTCCCTCTCACCATAGAAAGTAGGTGTTGGATTTCCTAGGTGTGTTGACCTTAACTCAGTTAGGTTACCACAGTTGAACAAAATATGCTCAACCGTTTCATCAGTACTCCTGCACCACCGGCATAGGGAGCAGCTCGTTAATCCCATTCTCTAGAAAAGTTTGTTAAACAGGTGACCAGTCAACGCACCAGTCACCAGACCGAGTTGTTTCCTCTCCAGCAACAGAAGTCTATTGACCTCAGGTCGCGAGGACGGTCTCTCAATGAGAATCCCGTCAGTTTGGCAACATCGTTCTGTTACTGTTTGTTATGCGATCCGTCGTGTTTACATTTTCGTTTCGATTTGACGTTCATAAACTGAATTATTTTACTGATTTGGTGGCAATTTATTGCTGCTTAAGAGTATTTCGGTAACTAGCTATGACAAAATTACGAAAATGTTGTATTATATTCAGGAATTGTAGAAATTAAAATCTAACCTGTTAACTTCACTCCAGTTCGGCAGTATAAAATGCTTTCCATCTCACTCTAGAGCTTTGTTGGTTACAATGAAGTGCAATTCGCACGTAGGGCATCTCTATGTTCACTTCTTACTCTGAGGCAGTGGCGCAGCCAGGATTTTGTTTTGGGGGGGGGGCTGAATTAAACAATTCTTGATGATACAACAAATACGAAAGTTTCAAAAAAATAAAGAAGAAATGAATAACGAAAAAATTATTCTATTCCCTAGCTGCGCCAGTGCTCTGAGGTAACAACAATTATTACGTTATGACTCGATTCTTTCACTAGTTTTGAATTGATATGAATAATACAATTTCGGCTTTGTCAACCCGAAGGTTATGGAGTTTTTCATCTTTGAATTCATTCAACATTTCCAAAACTGTAATTGCAATACAAAATAGGAATTAACGCGAATAACGCAAGTGCGAATGAAAACAATGAAAGCAGAGAATAATATTAAACGATTACAATCAGTCAATATCAGGTGTATTTGGTTATTACATCACTGAGCCTAGAATCCTGAAAGGACTATTGTTCATTGAAAAATTTCACCTTCATAAATCATTGGCAAACAATTTTTGGCCTGGGGTGTATTGCACCAAATATTTTGCAACTTTGACTTTGCACTTTTCAAATGAATAATGTTGCACGAAACGCATTCATAATTATTGAAAAATGCAATGGAAATGCAAGTGCAAGTGAAAAACAATTCGCAGAGAAATTAAATCTTGGGACAAATGTTGTGCAACATAATTAATTTTCACTTTGCAACTTTGTCAGAATGCAAAGTGAAAAGTTGCAAAGTATTTTGGTGCAATAGGCCCCTGATCATCAGCAATTTGAATAATCCGATTGACATTTCTAGATTATATTCCTTTGATAGCGCGATATGTTCGGCCGATTTTCTCGGAGCTTTTCGAGTATAACCAAACACTACTTTGATCACTTCCAGATGGTTATACCAAATGTAGCTATTTAACTCATACTTCGGAGCTTATCTCATTCTTGTTCAAAGTAAATACAAGGAGGTGATGTCATATCATCCGAGCATCCATAGATGGATAGCTATTTCGCCCTATTGGGTATCATCAGTATGGAGAATAGCTCTAAATGATAAAATCATTCTAGGACTCTTCACTAAGATCTGTCATACTGTTCCGGATCTTATTTCAATGAATACCGAAACACAACATCATGTATGAGGATCAGTGGCGGCTCGTAAGATTCCAATCAGAGGAGGCCCCGGGGCCACGCAACCAACAAAATAATTTATTTCAAACTGGGCTTCCGGTCAGCCACTGGTATGTATTATACCATTCTACGCAGAACCAACGATTATGAGTTGAATTAAAAATTAAATTTGGCATTGCTTGTCAGGTATAATTATTCGATTTATGAAAATTTTATCATCATAAGACATTTTACTGAATTTGTTATTCAAAATTAATCTACAGGATCTTGCGTTTCTTAAGTTCACTACTTTCATTATAATTCTCACTTCTTGTTTCCGTTTCCATCTTTTTGCTGTGAAATATTGAAATTTTACCTACAAACTTTTCTGAAAAATGCCACAAAACCACAAACCGCACGCTGAAAGTATTTATAATTCGTTAATAAAAAGGGAGGGAATTGAAACAACAGCAGATCTCCATCCACGATCGCCGGGGTTGATACGGGCGATCGGATGTTCAGTTTCGGCTAAGCTCGTTCCTTAGAAGCGAAAATAATGCCGCGGAGCCGGGCCTCCGACACGTGATCTACAGCTTGAATTTTGAATTGTTCCCGCACCGTTCATTTGAAGAAGTTTGAAATGTTACATTTTAACGAATCTCGACTCGCTACGTTACACTGTATTGTGTGTTGCGGATAACGGTATGAATGTTTTAGATCGCGAGTATTAGTATTAAACATATATTTATTACTTTGAGATTCGGATAGTAGATAGAATGATGGAAATAATACAGATATAGAAATGTGACTATTTTTTATTTGAAGTTGAATTTAAAATGAATAAAATGCAGTGAACAGTGAAATCAAGGGACGCCCCTAAGTAAAGAGTCCTAGACTACCTCTATCATCTGATCCATATTCTCCATACTGATGAGCCCCGACAGAGACAAAGAGCTATCTATGGATGCGCTGGATGATATTACCTTCTTGTATGTTATTTGAACATTGAAGAGATTAGATTAACTTAGAATCATGAGCTAAAATATCGGTTGATTTTAACTTAATTATATAATTTTCTGCTTCATTGTTGATATCCCAATTGCTTTAATACTCATTACAATTAAATTTAATATTGTATACATGAACCTAATAATTTTAACTGCTGACTAGCTAATTTCATTAATTTTACTGCAAACTTTTTTTCCAGCTGAAGGAGAACCATCCACAAAGTTCTAACAGACAATCTACGTCTATCTTAGGGTTGGTCTAGCTCTTCGTTTAGGAAACATGGCGAGAATTGAATTGAACTACTGTGTGCCACAAATATTCGACGAAAACGACCTTACCAACCAGGAGTCCAGTTTGGAATCGGAGTTAGGTTTTGTAAACTTCCGATATATTCTAGTATTATCAGTCGCACCATTTGTACAAAGTGACATTTATTGGTGGAACTTACCATCTGAAATTTATGTATTATAAAAATATTAATAAAGTTGTTAACTTTTATAGAGTTTGATTTTTTATTTTCTCAGAGAAAAAGTAAACCTAGAGTTGCCTTCACGCATTTGTTATGAAGCCAAGAGGAATTAGTTTATATTAGTTTATCTGCTTCGAAAAATGGTAAGAACGTTTTAGTCCGGTCTATTTAGACCAAAAAATGAGAGTGAAGTTACATGAAGTCCCAACAAGCTGAATTTCTGTAAAGTTGTTCAAAACATAATTATAAACAATGTATAAAGGTTCCTCATCATTCCCCTGTAAGGAAAAAATTTAATTCGAGGTCAAATGTCAAAAAAATGAGTTTTTCGCGATTTTCAGCAAAACGGTAAGTTTTTCATAAAAGTACCTCAGACAAAAATTGTAGATCATAAATATTTATAAAAAATGTATCAATACTTTTTTCTTACGAGCCACCGTTTCTGAGATATAACGATTCAAAAAGTCATAACTACGCGCTAAGTACACTACCTCA
>CM024242.1:53389786-53432464 GCA_013421045.1 Propylea japonica
TTAAACTGAAAGAGAAGCCACTCTGGAGGAATCTTCCGGGAATGGATCGAACCAAAAAGTTCTTTCGGAAGTTCGCCTTCTCCCTGGCTTTTCAACGGGACATTGCTTATCGAAACTACAGGTTCAGATTTGTAGAGAGAAGAGGAGGAAACTTCTGATTACTTCGTTACAGAATAACCCGCTATTGCGAGACTGCACAAGAAATGTCTTGGACAGAAAGCTTTCTCAGATACTGAAGTTCATTTGGGGCTCTGATGAAAGCTTACCATTATGTTCCACCTTCAAACCCTAACAGTCTAAATTGGTTTCCTTAAATTCATCCACCTAAAGCGAAATATCTGCTGTAATCTTCCATAAATAAGAACATTTATCTCCACATCCCCAGGTAGTTTGCTGGTTGACAAAATGAAGGAAGAGTACCCTGACAGGATCATGTGTACCTACTCAGTGTTTCCAAGTCCTCGCACCTCTGACACCGTAGTAGAGCCGTACAACTGTGTGATGACGCTCAGACATTTGGTAGAAAGTACAGACGAACTTATTTGATAGACACACGAAGCATTACACGACATCTGCTACAGAACCCTCAAACTAGCAGCACCATCGCTGGGCGATCTTAAACCATTTGGTATCACTACACTGTCTGGTATAACAACTTGCATAAGATTTCCTGGGCAGCTTAACGCGGATTTAAGAAAAATTCTGGTGAATATGGTAACCATTTCCAAGATTGCATTTCTTCATTCCCGGCTTTGCACCTTTGTACTCACGGGGAAACGCGCCTTACAGAGCTTTGACTGTGCCAGAGCTTGTCAGTCAACTGTTTGACGCTAAGAATTTGATGTGTGCTTGCGATATAAGAAAAGGCAGGTATCTGACGGTAGCCTCGATTTTTTTAGAGGAAGGATGTCAACGAAAGAATCGATGACAGATGTTTAATATTCAAGATAAGAATATAGCTATTTTGTTGAGTGGATTCCGAATAATTTGAAGACGGCCATTTTGCGATATTCCTCCGAGAGGGCTCAAAATGTGCGCTACCTTCATTGGTGAGTTTTTGACTGAGCTTATGAGGAGTAGTTGCAAGAATTTCTATAGGGGTGGTATAGCTTATAGAGTACCAGTGAGATATCTAAAATCACTGTTGAGGTCAGCTGAAAATTTTCAGAAAAGCTGATTACTAGCACAGTCATTCACGTTATATACACTGATCGGAAAAATAATCGATCCACTCAAAAAAGCGATGAAGTTTGTTGATTCATAAATATGTTATTTCGAGTCCGATTCAAATGAATTTTTTTTCAATTGTAGGTATGTTCATCCTTAATCCATCACCAGTTTGAATTTCAAGAGAACTCGTCGAACGTCATTTTATTACAGGGTGAAACAAAATCTGTTTTTAATCCTAACTTAAGAACTACCCATGGTGTGTTCAAGTTATTCCACCGTGTGATTTCTTATTCCATCTTCCAGACATATCTTCTCTTGACAATTAAATTTTTCGTTCTCAACAATAGCTCAAGTTTAGTTAAAGATACATGGTTTTCAGTAAAATTAAATTTCGCTAAGGCTACAACAGTGCTTATACAAATCATTTTAAATGTTGATCTAATGAAAATAAAATGGAAACATGTAAAAACATAACGTGTTTTTCCGCTCAGGCGTGGATAAAGGTAGCAATTCGTCTTGGCATACCCTCAATAAGGTTTTGAATAACTCATGAGCTGCTGCAAATTTTCAGGAGTTGGTACGCGAGATAAATTTTCCTAACAAGAGGATCCAAACATGCCCAATTGGGTTTGAATCTGGGCTTTTCTGAGACGCCCTGGCAATCCTAGCCACATGCATCAACCGCATGTGGTTGGGCATTATGAAGAATTAGCACGAAATCGTCTCCATAAACGACAAACAACATGCCGCGCTTAAACTTTCTTGTTTTCACTCAGTTTTTCCAGTTTATTTTCAAAACCCTTGGATTTAATATTATCTATGAAAGTACTTTCATAGCCATAGCGAATTGTGGACTTTAATGTTGATCTGGAAAACCCTGTAACTTTAACAAAAGATATCTATTTGTTATCAATAAAAGATTATATTGTGAAGAGGAGATGTGTCTTTGATGATAAAAAAAGAAATCAACACGGTTGGAACAACTGGAACACTCCAGGGGTGTTCTAAAGGTAGGGTGGAAAAACAAATTTTGTTTCACCCTGTATAACATGACGTGAGCCCAATTTGGTGATTGATCTAGAAAAACATACTTACAATTGAAAAAAAATTCAATCGAATTGGACTTGAAATAACATTTATGAATTAACAAACTTCATGAATTTTTTGAGTGGATCGATTATTTTGCCGGTTAGTATACAGGGTGTCCCGTAATACCACGCGAAAGTGCAACTGGAGATAGATTGACATTAGGTCTTTCAGATAGCATCAACATGACCTCAGTAAAAGTCCGCTGGTTTTTCGAAATATAACCACTTTTGTGTTTTTTTTTGAAAATCTCCAATTTTCGGTCTTCAAACTCATGTTTTTTTTTACCTAGGCTACCCTGAAATTGCTTTAAAAAACATGAAGTAATAACTTCACCGAGAACTAGACAAAATCCTTAAAAAAAATGTCTAACTTGTTGTATTTTATGACGAAGTTAAACGTTAAACTTAAGTTTGACTGACGATGTGAAAACAAATCAGACTGAATTGACAAATAATCGTAAAAACTGGTCCATTTCCAGCACTTTTCAAAATGATACAACCTACCATTGTTTTTTTATGTCAAAACCTTAGAAATTATAATTTTGTCGCGAGAGATGTGTTTTTATAAACCGAAATAATTAAAAATAGGAAAAATGCACAAGTATCACTGTTGCCAAATTACATGTTGCTTGATATTCTTTCCTCGCTACCGTTTCAACAACCCATTATTTTTTTTCTTCTCTTCTCTTTTATCTCACTTTCCCTCTCATTTTTTGTTTGCAAAAGTGGTGATATCTCGAAAACCAGCGGACTTTTCTGAGGTCATGTTGATGCTATCTGATAGACCTAATGCCAATCTATCTCCAGTGTCACTTTCGCGTGGTATTTACGGGACAACCTGTATACCTACATATCATGTACCTACAATCAAGAAGTGCATGATGGTAGTCATAAATTTTTATGAATACTATGAGGAAAAAATCACCTAGAATATGCTTTGTCACATCGAAAACACAAGTATTACACCCAGAACAAATACCCACACACATAAAGACATTCACAATAGACCCAATCAACTCACTGAAAAAGTTACAAAGCAAATTAGTAACACACAGTTATTAGCGTTTGTTCTATATTGATGAAAACTAAACAAAACCTATTTCTTTCTAACAAATTGTAATCATTGGCGCGCTTGTTCATCTAGACTATCTAGAGAAAGAGCGTTCAATAGTTTTGTCTAAATTCCTGTGAGTTTCGAATTTTGGGGCGAGATTGGACTCGCCGATCAATAATCTAGGTCAAAAGCGATTCTATCTAGGCGTATTCACTCTAACTTTAAACGGAGGAAGCTAGAGCTTACAAATGTTTAGGCTATCAAAAGTTCAATACTACGTGAAATTTCATCACGAGAACTTTCAAATGAAAGGAGTTGAAAACTGAAATTTCCAGGGTAGATTCAAAATTTAACGCTAAATATAGTTAAGTACCTAAGTACCGAAATCTCTCCAGATATTCAAATTTGAACTGCCAGCTCTCTTCCGAATTTGAACAAAACTATTTTTTTTGATAGTTTGAAATAGACGGCTTATTTTAACAATGATTATTTCTACTACCTGGAAAAATAATGAAAAAAGAAACAACGATAGATTTCATTATTTCAAAGAAATCTCTTTTTCGTTTCTCACACTCTGGAATTATATCAGTGTACTCAACAAAACTTTCTCAATTTTGAAATTTTTTCACAAGGAAATTCAACTGCAATTCAGGAGCTATTTCGAAGAGTTGTGAACAGTTCAATGTGATGTATCGCAAAAAAGCGTTTTTGCATTGGTATACCGGAGAAGGAATGGAAGAGATGGAATTCACCGATGCTCTGGGCAACCTCAACGATCTAATTTCCGAATATCAGCAATACCAAGAAGCTCAAGTTGACATAAGTGAGGATATTATTGAAGACGACGATGACGATAATGATGACATAGATTGAATTAATTTTCCAATAAAGAATATTTCCCTAAGAGATTTAAGATTTTCCTAACAGAAGGTTCACCTTTAAACTAATGAATTTTTTGTCGGAACGTCCGTCAAAAAATGCGCACATTTCTGATTTGAATACATTCAGTAGAACGGTTCAAAATAAACAATCTATTGGCATAATGAAACAAACCATAAATATTTTCTAAAAATTAAAACTGGGCGAAATATTAAACATTCGAATATTCAGCTGCACCAACTTTCAATAGGTACCTAAGTTAATTGTTAAACTACACAGTATTCATTTTTGATTTTCTGAAATAAAAACTGTTTAAAAAAAGTCGAATTATTCAATTTGATCATTTTATGACGAACAATTTTGTTCAAATGAATTCCTAAATCACCAAGTTCCTCTGCCCCAACCTGTATAACCCTAATGTAAATATTTTCCTAATAACCAAGATGAACTGATTTTTTGAATGGAAAAATCAACATTTCGAGAATACAGTGAAACTTATAGACAGTCTTAGCAGTGGAACTTCCCTATAACGAAAGCGCTAAATCCGCAAAAAAAATCGTTATAAAAAAATTTCGTTATACAGAAATTTTTTTTCTATAGTAGACAATGTCGCGGTCGACTTCACTGATGAATTCAAGTTTATCATTCAAACTTAAGCACTTCTTTTCAGACATTTTCACTTTTCACACTAACGTACAATGGTTAGATTGAAACTAAACAGCCAGGGGTGTATTCAAAACTATTTCAGAAGGATCTCTCTGCCGCCGTAAAGCTTTAGCAGAGACAACAACCTCTCTGGCTTTAGTTTAGTTCGGGATTTATTACATACGTCCGGAAAAAACCCACCCTTATTCCTTCTTACCAATACCCATTCAAAGAGTGATGTTCTTAGAATATTTCGTTATAGAGAGATTTACTTCGTTTTAGAGGTTGTTTTTAACATGGAATTTGGATTCAAGGTGCAATGTCATGTACGAAATTTGTTATACAGAAAAAAATCCTTATACAGACTTCGTTATAGGCAATTTCCACTGTATTTGTAATGGTGAAAAGTGAATTAATGTCTCCTAAGCTATTCGAAATTGAAACTCACCTTCCCAAACACTTGAAGGGTTGCAAATTGATTCCAATATCACAGCTTGGCACACTATTTGAATTAGAGCAACCTCAAAACACTTTATCAATTTTTATAATAAGATCTTTTCGACGCTAAAAAACGACCGAGTTTCATAAATCACTGACTGAAATCACTATAGTTGAAGAAGTTATGATTCATTTGACACGAGATACATAGAATTTTATGAATTGTAAACATGATCAGGTGAATATTCAGAAGCAAATAATATTAATTAGCGACACTTATGAAACTCTCTCGCCTGGATTAAACAATAAATAGTTATATGCGATTTTTAGTGAAATTATTTATAAATTTCGCATTTTATGATTTAAACTTTTCAAAGTATTTTTTTATTCATACAATGCAACTAATGTTTCCTACAAATCACAAATATCGGTAATTCAACGCTTGAGAGATCCTGTTCTTCATTTCCATGCGACAAAAAAGTACTTGTACCATTTCGAAGAGATTGTCGGGGTAGAAAATCATACCAGTGACTGGAATTTTTTTCGTCCTCCAAGCATTATATCGGTGGCTATTTCTCAGCATTTAAATGATCTACCGTAATAGATCACTGACTATGTAATATTTCTTGCATTTAAAAGAAAAACACAGCAATATCTAGAATTTTTTACTTCTTTAACTTTAATAACTTAACATAGATAATAAAATATACGTACACAAAAAATGACAAAAATCAACAATATTATTTGGACGAATACAATAGTTCAGATATATAACACACATACATCTAGGTAGTTATAATATAATACTTTTCTCCACCAATAGAGAAAATAATATTGCACTATTAAAAACTTGACACAGATGAATGAAGTTATTAGAATAATACTTGAAAACAAAACAGTGTATATATCAATCAATTATAAAAATAAATACGGTATTGGTATAGTGTAAATAGATATGATGGTCAACTCAATTTCGGGTGTTCTAGAAGGGACAGAAACAGGAGATAATAAGTTTGAGAAATTTTTAAGCATACTTCTCTGTGTTCATTCTTGAGTTTGTAGTGCTTAGAACAGCCCAATCAGATCGCTGGTTTTGATCACGTTGAGTAATCAGACAAAAAATTTGAGGTAAACTTGGTAATTTTCAAAACAATACAGGGGAGAAGAAACTTATTCAAACGATATAAATTTAGAGAGAAAGAAAAATTCTGTTTCCTTTATCAATTCAACCGAATCCTCCTTTTCATTTCTTTCAATGTTCCTTACAAAACTTCAAATAGGAAGTGTCATGTTTTTGACTGCTCTCCCCTCCATGACTTTTACCTACCATTCAAACAACTCCATTCTAAAATAAAACCTAATGCAATATTTCATATTCAAAATTTATAAAACTGCTACCCAGCTAGAAACTGATAGTATTCGCTACATAGTTTGTTCCCATGATTGATTGGTTTTTGAATGTTTCAATGTTAATCTTTGGTGAAGCTGTGGATAATATCAACAATTTAATCTTAAGCCATATAAACGTCATCATAAAACATAAAACAATAATTGAAATCTGACACAGCTGTATTATTCTTACGTGGGTTTCACAAAGCTTGATTGGGCAATCGTTGATTTTGAATTAAGTCCATGGTTTATGTCACGACAAAAATGAACCTGAAAATTGCACAGAAATGATGAAATTTCAAATATGCTGTATATCATACAGTTGTGCCATCTTTTATGTGACCTAAGATTTAGATTTAATGCATAAAATATTCAAATGTCGCGGTGCAGAAAAGCCCAACAATCATCTATAAACCAATCTAACATACATAATGCCATTATTTTTCGATTCTAAGTGAGTTTATTTCATAATGTAGCTGGTGATTCAGCCTAAATGCATACACATACCATTGATGGTTAAGCTATCTTGGTACTGTTTTTCATTGAATGATCATTCAAGTGATCAGGAACAATCCATAACTAATAACATTAAGAAGATATTTTCTCTATCAGAAGAGTTCATGTTTTACTATTTGTTGAATGTCTAGAAATTAAATTAAATGACATAGACATATCCAATAAAAGCTACAAAAATGACTTTGGTTAATAAGTAAGTTATTTTTGTCTCAGAATAGAAATATCCTGTTGGCACTTGGCTGTTTTAGAGCTGTAACAATATACAAAAAATGGCTTCACAATATGGTCTGATAAGGTATGTTTATATCACAGCAGCTCGGCCTTCTGATCTAGATTCTGTTAATGGAGGACACTGTTCCATATATTTTTAACCGGATTATAACACTCAACTGAAGAAATTGTACACTGCATTCTATAAAAGTTACAAGCTTGAACCTGAGTTCCTCCTATTACATATAAAAGACCATTCATTGCAATAACAGCGGCGCCACTTCTTGCAGTGCGCATAGGAGGAATTTCCGTCCATTCTCTCTGCAAGAGAAATGTAAAAAGATTCAAACTAAGAGCATGTATGAAACTTTTCAATGTCTGGCACTTCAACCCACTGGGCCGCCAGTGACACATCACATATGAGACGAATTTTAGCGAGCTGTGTTACATCTTACCATCTAACTATGGTTACGTGAGTTGACAGAAAATAAGTGTAGTAACTGCATAGAAATAGGATAGTATAGAGTTGCCATCATTGAAATAAACGTGGTATCAGATGGGCCATATTACTACCTCCAAAGTCAAATTTGACAATCGTTGAATTTTCTGGAGGAAATGTGATTCTTGCGCCTGCTTCAGTTAATCATGATTTTTTCTGCTTATAATATACATCGTGCACTGTAAAGACTTTCTTCAAGCAAGAGAGACAGATAAGAAGAAAATTAGAGCAAAAACACATCAGCGGTAAGGATGGCTACTGAACATATGCATTCGAAATTTTTGCTGGTCTGTCTTGGTAATCTGATATCTTTTTATATGTGTATATTATCGCCTAAAGAAAATGTTTATTGGATATTCAATTGACCTTATTTGAACAGGATTTCTAAAGACCCAACACGTCGTATTTTTGGGTGACATTTGTAAACAGAAAAAATGGCAAACTAAATTCAACCCTGAAACTTTCCGCCATATTGGTTCCCGACTTAGAACCGCCCAGTGGTACTATTTTCCTTACTCAATTGTATGTCATAGCGTCTCTTCTCTATTATATCTCGATGATTAACTGTCAGCTACACGTAACTATGTAACTATGGTAAGCTGTGATTACATCGCCAAAATTCGCCTATGATTCTGCACCTTAGATCAATAAAGAACATAGATAGGCCCCAAGCGCGATATCAATGGAAATTAATTTGAGGTAAAAATTTGAATTTCATAACCAGCATATATCGACCAGATTTTGGTGTCATTGTATTCATTGAGTCTTCCGAACAAACATTAGTGAAACCAACAGGTGGCGATCTGTCTTAGTTTCAGAAAATATGGACCTCCAAAATTCCAAAAATGTTCCATCTACACGTCACTTTTCACTATGATATCTCAAATTCACTGCTCCAATTTAATCCATAAATCGCCATCGGACATTCAAAAATAACTACCCGATTAGTTTTCATTTCAGGTATATTCAATATAATGCAGAACATCGACATCTATTCTAGAGCACCACATATCTAACAAATTCTAAGGAAAAGCCCGCCGTTTTTAATGATAGATTTGGCACTGCAGCATATTCATTCGCGCGAATATGATACAATGCCTTCCCGTCATTTCCGCCATCATTTTATATGTCATCTCGCAGAAGGATGGAACAGTGGTGCCAAACTTACCATGAAGAACGGCGGGCTTTCCTTAGAATTTGTGGATATGTGATACCTCTAGAATTTCGATGATTCGCATTAATATTGAATGTACTTGAAATGAAACTATTCGAATAGTTATTTGAATGTTTAATGGTGATTTATAGACTTAATTGGAGAAGTGGATTTGCGGTTTTATAGTGAAAAAAACGACGAAAAGATGGAACATTTTTGGAATTTTGGGGTTACATATTTTCTAACCGAAGACAGAGCGCCACCTGTTGGTTTCACTAATGTTTTTCTGGAAGACTCAATAAATACAATGATATTAAAGTATGGTCGATACTGCTGGTCACCGAAATTCGATTATTTACCGTATTTGAGGATCGGATATATAGGTTTACAGAATGAGTGAAACATAATAAATTAATACCTACCTTATGTAATCAACCCACGCTACCTGTACTCACTCTGAAAAGTTGCTATTCGAAAAAAGTATGATTTTCACATGTCTTGCAAATATACAGTAATTCAAGTAAAAGTAAATCAAAATGCAAAAACAAAAGAATAACCAAAGGTAGGTTAATGTCTTTAAACATCTGGGGGAATATAATATAGAAATCCTTTCCTCCTTTCTGTCCCCCGTTTACATGTTTGATAGGACCATTTATTTTCTCCATTGATCCGAGTTCTGCATGTTAATGTTAAAACTTCGCAAAACAAACACAGATGTTGAATTAAATACTAAAACTATAACTTACCGTTTGATGTCTAATACCGTTCAACAGTATTGATAAAATTCGTCCCTATCAGAACCCTCCGACAACATTACAAATAATCCCCCAGAATAGCCACTCTCCTTTTCCCATCTAGGAGAAAACTGCTTGGTAATTCAGTCCATTCTCCAGTGATGGTTTGTAGGTCTTCAAGTCCCTCAAATTACCACTGGAATAACATCCACTACTAGATATATGAGATCTACGACATGGAAAATTGATTGATAAAAGAAAATATAAAAGGTATGTCTCAAAGTAACTACAAATTATAATATATGCCGAATTGAAAAAAAAGACACCTTAAATACTAAACGATGATTACTTCAACTAAACGACATCACTTTATGAATGATTATGAGGTGATGAAACAATGCCTAAATAGTATGTTGAATTGAATATACTACTGTATCATTTCTAGGGCTCCCTAACGACATATAGGGAAGTTTGTGTGGACCTCAGGGTAAGAAGTAAACATAGAGATGCCCTTATGCGTGAATAGTACTGCATTGTAAACAACCAAGCATCTCTAGATTCACTTTTTACTCTGAGGTGTGAACTGGTAACAAATTACAACATTTATCGTGCACTTTTTGATTGGCATTGGTCGTGGAAAACAGAATTCTTGCGCTATGAATATAAATATGTTCATAGTCTGAATCTTCATTTTGATTAAACTATTATTCATTAGTTGTCATACCAATCAACAACTAAACCAATTTTTGGAGCGCATAATTTTGAAATTGACTCGGTCTGTCAAATTGAATGAAAAATTAATGTTAAAAGATAAGGTCCAACTAAGTATGAAAGTATTAAGTTGAGAAAAGCTAATAATGTACTGTAGTGACAGGTCTTAACAACCAAGTATGCCTATGACGAGTTGAAAAATTCAGAAAAAATTGGTCCTTACCTCCATGAGATACTAGGCCCATGCTGAATCTAGGTGGCTTAAATTGCCTATTTTTTGTCCAGTGATCTGATATTGGATCATAGCGTTCTATTGAATCGCACATATTGGGTTCATTGTCATTAACCCAACCACCCACGGCATAAAGGTATCCGTCTAAGGCACAGAGTCCGAAGTCACATCTGCAGAAAGGAAATTGTTCTCTGAAACCTCATCATTCAACAAATGGAACAGACTGTTCCGTCATGAAATTCAAATCATAATATTCACAATAAAAATAACAATTAATATTACTATAGTCCGTTCACGAAAGTTTGAGCTGTTAGTTGGCCTTGACAATTTGGCATATTCCACTATGTATTTTGAAATTTTAGGTTATGTTGTTTATTTTCTTGTCAGTTTGATATGCAATATTGTCAATATAACAGTTGTCTGATAAATCGGAAGCTCCTCAGACCAGCCCGGGTACATTTGGCAACGCTGACTTCATTTTACGTTATGACAGCAAATACTGCCAATTTAAGATAAATAAACAACGCCTACTATGCGCTCAAACTTTCGTGAACAGACTATATTTATATTTCCAAAATATATACGGTATAAAAAAATTTTCATGGTATTTTCATAACATTGTGTGTTATAGATGTAAGTACTTTTCACCACTAATTGCAAGTTGGATTCTAACCTAACAAAGACTGATTCGTGAAGAAGAAAATATGTTATTACCTTGGAGTTTGCATATTAGCAACTGGACTCCATTGGTTTTGTTATTGGATTATACGCCTCACAACTTGATAAAACATATGAGTATGTTTTCTCCTCCCACAACGTATATCTTGCCGTTAAGTGTTCCACTCCTGGCATAAGACGATCAATGGACATGTCTGGAACCCGAATCCATTTCCTAAAAAATAACTTCATTAATTTCAAAAGTCATGTCAGTTCACCTGTATAAGAATTTTGCGGACTTTATAGAAGCGCTCATAAAGGAAACTTCAGTAAAAAATTCAAGAAACCCTGAGCAGGTTCTTTTGAGCGATTGTTCATCGGTGGAGCAATGAGGCTATTACCTCAAAGTTTTGTATAGGACTTGAGATTGATACTCAATAGATAAATGCAAAATCTCAGCACGATCAGAATAATATTCTGGAAATTATTTCGAAAACTGAAATATTTGAAAATGTGACAATTAAAAAATTGAATCATATGGTTCAATGATGAGATCTTCTTGAAACTTTGCATGAACATTCATTATATCAATCTTCATTCCCAAAATAAATTTCACTCAAATTGGATATCTTGTTGAGGAAATATGAACTTTCCTCTTTTCAATATTTTAATTGAATTTTCTATGGTTCTGTTCACACTATGCCGATAAAATTTTTCATGGGGCTTATTATGAGCATTTTGCATGGGCCGCAAAATTTCATTTTGATTGTTTTAGTTTTGTCTGAGATATTGAGGAACAAAAATTTTGAATGGTCATATTTCATGGAACGATTTGGCTGGTTAACAAACTTAACCTAGGCATTTCAAAATTTTAAGTCTCTAGGCAATCCCTTCGAAAGTTATCGTGCTAACGGCCGGACGGACAGCCGGTCCCACGGACAGAATTGAATTTGACCACAAATTCGTCATCAGGGAGTCGAACCCTATCTTTTGGGACCATTTTCAGCTCGAAATTTAAAAATTACAAACATTTGAGCAAACGATATAGCACTCATTTAAGTAGAACTAGCGGTCAAAAATAGTTCCAATTATACTGAAATATTTTTGTTCTACCAAAATTATCTTATTGACTATACTTAGCGGACAAATCAAATTTTTCTATTCCTAAATAATCCACAATCAATCCAGCTTCAAAAAAACTATTCATTTCTCTTTTCGATCCACCAATTAAATATATGTATCTGTTGGCCCATTCTCTTGGTTCTGAGTATACTGGCACTAGATTGAATTTTTTGTCATGTATATCCTTGTAGTAAGCTTTTAAAGCCATTTTTACACTGCTATCCTCACATTCCGAGATTGTTTTCTTTAAAATATCTGAAAAAATAATCTTGTTTTATTGAAATTCCACTGTTCAAGATTATGTGGGTATACATTATCTGAGTGTTGGTAACGGTCATAAATGATTAAACTGAACAAATCAAATCAACAATCAACCAAAGTATCTAAAAAAAATTAGAAAAAGCACTTAGCTTAGTTATTTGCAGTTCATATTGGATAAAGTATTCTTAAAATTTGAATGTTCTGATAACTCTTTTTTTTATTATTTTTAATTCAACTTTCTTGCTAGAATTTTAACTAACTTTGAAAATGTTTGTCGAACATTTTAAAGAGTGACAAAACTTGTTTTTCCGAAAGTTGCAACTTTTAAGTGTCTGGCGAATGCTGGCCAAAATAGAAGGAGCAAAAATGATGTGCACAAACTCACCTAGAGGTATAAGTGCCATCCTTATGTGTTTTAATATTTCAGAAATGAATTGCCTTCTGTTGAGTACATCATGATTGATCCAACGTAAAGCAAACTCAAGCACTTGTTTTTCAGCCTCAATTTTAAGGTACTCTGTGGATATGAATTTTATTATGAGATCTTTAGACGACTGTAATATTTCATCTTCTTGGCTAACTTTTGTAAAATTCAATTGAATATATTTTTCTGTTTCAGATTTCAGTTCTGTGGCACTCAGATCTGTAGCAAATCTACAAAGTAATATCATCAACATAAAATATTTCATAGTAGCATTGTACGAAGATATGAGATACTAACTTAGCATATAGTTAAAAAGTAAGAGTCATACCTGTGAAATCCAATTGCATTTTGAGGTGTTAATTCTCGAATTAAAAACTTTGAACACTTTTATTATACCGGTAACTCCTAGCATATCTCCGGCAAAAAAAGTTCTTGAACATTATTTTGGTTTATTTGGACAACGCCAGATAAATGAAGTTGAGAATTATTCAAAAATATGTGTTGTTACACCTTTTATTTCAATACTATCTTTGTTTTTTTCTAGTAACTCTCCTGTGAACATAGCTTCAAAGTAAGGACTACTTGCTGCCAAAAGTGCCCTATGCACCTGAAATATTCATTTTACATCAATGATCAATGTATTCAATATAAATAATAGTTCATTCTAATTATTGAGTGTGCTACACAAAACTAGGATCATCCTCAAAATGAACCGCCAATTTCCATAAAATGAACATTATTTCGACATCAAATATATCACATACTCTGATTGTTATAAGACACATATTTATAAGGAAAATATCTTAGATATAAGTAGTCAACCTACCTTAAAGGACTTCTCACCAACAGTTATCTCCAGATCGCAACATTTTCCATTAGATCTCATCAATTCAAATTACTTAGTACATTACAGATGTATTTTTGTTGGAAGTACACAACTTCATCAACTTCCTCCTCTGTACTTTTCAAATAGTGTTTTTTATCAATTTCTAAATTACTATTTGAGTGGAATTTCAAAGGAGCCATTTAGAAAATGTGTTGTAAGGACAGCAATCCAAGTCTCTCCAATTTGTCCAGTTCAATATCGTTCAACTATTCACATATATTAATATTAATCGTGTGAATTTCTTTCGCAAATGTTTGTATTTCTTCTTATGGAAATAATCGATCTCTACCTTAAAACTTCGATGAAAACGCCTACTTTATTCATGACCAAAGGAAAAGTAATTGTTTTCCTCCAATTCATTAGAGATTTTTCAAATCAACATAAAAGAAACATTGGATATTTGAATTTTTCAATTTTAATGAAGCACTTTCAGGATCAAACTAATGGAAGCACACCCAAAATACGAAATTCTGTTTACAATTTACCACAGAACACAATTAAATAAATATTTATGCTTCCTTTTTATGTTGCTGCAGCTGATTGTCAAAATACCAATGCTGCCACTGGTGTAGATGTGAACATCACACTTTTTTATATGAAATGATTGGTATGATTTGTTTAATTGAAGGCGCAGTCTTGCTGATTTTCAAATTTGAAAGTCCCTCATCAAAATATTACACTTAAAATGAAAAATCACTGATTCTAAGACCGTATTCATAGTTCGCCCCTGAGTTGAGTGACAGTTAATGTTCACCTTTATGTCTAGTATTCATAAGGACCATAAACTCACACTCACCCTCAAGGGCCAACTATGAATACGGCTCTAATTGAATGATGTTTTGCATATATAAAGCTATGCAAAAATGAAATTAAATCTGGTTGAATAAACATAACAGATGAATTATTATATAATTTCAATTGAATTAAATCATTTGATGATTTCCATTTATTTAATGAATTTTGATAATCCAATTAAATTTATTCTCCTTATTTATTAACAATATGCAGTATAAAACGTAATTCTAGTTTCATAAAGATTAAAATAAAATTAAGTACATTTTACAATCTGTTGGCTTCTGGTGGAGTAGGGAAAAACCTCTTCCTTTTAGGTGTTCCTTGAGCAATTTTGGGTGTTTTCACATTTCTTAGCAACAAAGAATCTGTACTTGGCGTCTGTTGCAATCTGTGGGTGCATAACTTGGAGGGATATTCACAAACGTTTCCCAGTAGGATGTAGGAAGTCCTATCAAAAATTTCAGGACATTAGCCTGTTGTTTGGCCTCGTATAAGAAGTTATGTCTGTTCTTTTTGTCATCTATGTCATCTGAGGAATATCCTACAATTGTTGGTCCGAAAACTATAGCCAAATTCTCAGCAGGCATCTTGATTTCTTTCTTCTCTGATATTCTTTGTAGATGCAGCATCATATATGCTAAAGTATCCCTATTGGGCTGCGGAAGCTCAGAAATTTTCGTCTTCATTTTCTCAACATCGTTATCTTCGCAGGCAGAAACAAAGCCGTTCCATAGAGCTTTTGTTATCAAAGGTTCCTGTAGTGATCTCAGGAAATCCTTGATAACACCACACAGGACATGCACATCAATATCACTTAGGCAAGGCGGCCTTACCCTTCAAAAATCTTTCCTTGAGTGTCTTAACTTCTTTTTCTGACCCTGGTACTCGATACAGACCCACTTCATTATTCTCCCTAAGTTCAATTTCATTAACACAATGAATTATAAGAGGAGGTACCATTGGTGGTGTTGTACCAGTATAGTCTCCAATAACACTTAACCCATTATTTTGATTAGGCGTATGAATTACGGGTATACAAGGCAGTGCCAATTTGTCTTTGCATTCAACATGACAGATGTTTTTACAATCTTTACATTTCCATGCCAGTCTTCCGAATCTCAACCTAGACTTACAAACTCCACAATTGTCTGGTAAGACAACTGTTCTTTTCTGAAAGACGTGCTGTTTCTGATTGTGGTTCCTATTGTTATCTGTTTCATATTTATCCTGTTCCAAATTAATTCTGCCTTCATTTCTGTTCCATGATTGGAATATCATTTCACTTGGAACAACTGGCTCAGCATGGAACTCAGGTGCAGGAGCAGAAGGAGCATAAGCATTTTTCATATTTGATACTGCACTCAGTGCCGATGGTATAGCTTCAATGACAGATGTTGCAGTTATTGGACCATGTTTAGGCATACTTAAAGTTGTTGTGGCTCTAACAGTATCATTTGTACTTATCTCAACCACTTTATGACCCGAGGATCTGCGTTTCTTCATAGCAGGTTGTTCTAAAACAGCATCAACACTCGGGCGAGGTTTTTTCCATGTTTTACCAGTATGAAATTTAGATGTATCGAGATCGTCTTCTGATTTAGAATAGCTGAAATCTGAAAGTATTGAACCTGTTGAATTAATTTCTGGTATACAACTTAAGTGGGGGATCTGCTCTTGATCAATTCGATCGGAACTGAAAAATGCAAATTTGTTCAGTGTGTCTTCTGGTATGACTTTTCGAGCCTCTCTATCATTTAAGAGGAATTGCCTCATTTGAGATACTTGCATCTCTAAAATATCTCTTTCATTTTCAGCAGTTCTAGTGTTTCTTTTTTCTTTATCCAAGAACTTTCTAGCAAGTGCTAGCTTACCCTCCAAATCACTGTTTTCTCGCGTCATTGCGTCCAACCTGTCTTGCAGGCGCAGACATTCTTCACGTGATTTTTCAAAACTTTTGAAAAGAACTTTTGTGTATTCTACATGTTCAAGGTAGCTTTTTTCCAAGTATGTATTTGTGATTTCAGGGTTCTTACAAATCTTGGAATTTCGTCATATTCTGCTATAATGGACAGATTTTGATCTGTTGAAGTGCCACTTTCAGGTATACTGGAAACACTTTCCTCACTATCAGATTGAGATTTCACTGTATTGTATTTCTCATATTTGTATGACTTCGGGGTATCGGTTGCGTAAGGAGTTTTGAACACTGACATTTTCCAGTTCTAGAGGTACTTTTCACAACTATAATTATAATGAAAATCAGAATTTCACCATCTCCAGTATCTCCACAAAACTTTCAATTTTCAAATGTTTGGTTTGCAAATAATAACGGATAACCGTTCAAATTTGCTTGGGCGGTTGGAATTTTGACAGATTTGAAAGATCACAGAATGTTTCTGTGTGTAACCGTGTTCGGTGTTACAAACTCAAGATTAAAAGTCATGTTAAAAACAAACCAAGTACAAAAGGTATGAGAACCTACTACTTTTTCAAAACCGCTGCCTGTTAGCTGTTCGAGAAAATCAATAGATTTTCAAACTGTTACGGTTTCCCGTATAAACATAAGCTTTTTTGGAACAGAAAAAAGAAGAAGTAAATAATATAAGCTGAAAGGATTCGATATTTCTGTGGTTATGTCAGTGCTAATTAACATAACCTCCAATTTTTGCTAACGTAAACATGTGATACGAAAGAGGTTCTTCGAAGTTATAGAGAATCTTTGATTAGATAGTGACATGTGTTTAATTTCTGTGCTTTATATTTAATATAATTCAAAAATAATGGTCAAGAAATGTTCTGTTCCTGGATGTACAAGCAATTATAATTCAACAAGGAAGTTTAACAAACATTATATAAGTGTCTTCAGTTTTCCTAGAAATACAGATTTGAAGCGCTCTTGGTTAGAAGCTATATCAAGAGCAGATTATGTTCCTTCTCTTCATAGTGTAGTTTGCGAACTTCACTTTGATGAAGATGATATTTTGAAACATGAAAAATTTCTACAAACCGATGGAACTATTCAGTCCATTTTACTGAAACGTCCACGACTCAAAGAGAATGCTGTGCCTAAATTTTTTTCTCACCATAAAGATACCGAAGAGGTAGATAATGCTTGTCATGTGAAAGAAGAAGTATGCGATCCTGCTTATGAGTGAGTACTGTTTTCTGTTTTTTGGTTGCATTAATTTTATGAGTTTATTTTCTTTTGATTTCTGTTGTCACATTGCAATTGAAAATTCCAATGTTTCAGTTTTTTTCAGACTGATGACGGAGAAACATTCAAATATGAGGAAGTCGAGTTTATTTATGCCGACCTAAATGAAAATTTTATCAAGGAAGAAATAATAGATGACAGTGATGAATTAGTCGTTGAAATTGGAAATGATGAAATATGCTATCTCTCTGAAGGAATAGATAAGATGGAGCACTCCTCTACTTATGAAATTGAAGAGGTTTATACACATGAAATTGGTAATTCTTATATTTGTGATATATTCTGAAATTAGTAGTAGCAGGTGATTCAATGATCATTTATAGTATAGTCTGTTCACAAAAGGTTGAGCCGTATGTTGGCCATGGAAATTTGCCTTATTCCACTGTGTATATTAAAATTTCAGGTTCTGTTGTTTGTTTCTTGTCAAATTGATACGCATTTTGTCAAAATTGCATAGAGTTCCCTTATAACACATGCTTTTCAAATGAGGTCAAGTACATTCGGCAACTTTGACTCAATTTACATTAAATAATGCCAACTTCAGATAAATACCAAACGCCTACTATGCGCTCAAACTTTGGTGAATGGACTATAGGTGAATGTCAGTTATAGCCATAGATCTATAATTACTATGGATGCAGAATCACAAGACTTAAGAGAAGATCGATCACTTGGCTACATTAGTGAGAGAAAGACATATGCGATCTTATCGAAAGAAAATAGATGAAGCAAGTTTGTGGGCAACTTGTTAAAATCATATGAAGATGTAAACAAATTTATGTGACCACAGACTTTGCTTTGCCCACAAGGAGTTGATGCGTTGAATATAATTCAACTGACATTGCCCACAATAGCTCCATCACATTCAACCAAGTGACCTCTCTTCCTCATGCGGTGTCATTCTTATTAGGTCTATGGTTATAGCATATTAGTTTTTATTAGTTTTATTAGAAAACTTAAATATCCTAATGCTATGAGGTTTGGCTATTTGATTTCTTTCTGGTTTATATTAATATTTAATGCATTTGTTATGAATGAAACAAATATGTGCTTTATTTTTCAGGACATACATGCAACATATGTGGTGAATCATTCACTGAAGCTCTTGATCTCCGAGCACATGTAGAAGTTCACGTTCGCGGTTTTGATTTCCGATGTATGATTTGTGGAGAAGATTTCATTGATGAGCAAGCATGTGGGATACATGTCCAAGAACAACATTCTGATGAAAATATAACAGTTTGCTCTGAGAATCCTGAAACTTCCTCTTGGACTACCAAATCAAAAAGCCATGTTTCAACATGTAATGAAACTGAAAAACATTCTAGAAAAAAACGCAAGAGGAATAAGTGTAGACATAGAAAATCAAGTCAGCTCTATCCATGCCGAATATGCGGAAAAACATTTAATACCAAAAATTCTCAGCAAATTCATATACGAAAACATACTGGTAAGATCTAATCACACATTAAATTTATATTCTATTCAGAAGACCTGATTAAGTTTATTACAGTAGAACTCCAATTACCGAATTAATGGGGACCGGGACCCGTTCGGATAATCAATACATATTCGGATAATCGGAGTTTAAAAAAAAATCCATTGGAGAGAAAAAGCTACGTTTTGATATTGCACTATTTTTTTATGAATTAATGAAAGAAACATGATATTTTCCTGTTTTAAATATAAATAAATGTACTTATGTACAAGTTTAGAAATAAAATCATTGTTTTTTCAAACATCTCCGTCAATGTAACTGTTTTTTGGACAAATTTTTTCTGAAATGATTCGGATAATCGGCGATTCGGATAGTCGGAGTTTGGATAATTGGAGTTCTACTGTATATAATAATCATCAAATGAAAAATTCACTATATTATTGCTTGTTTGTATAAATATTGCTTGATTAAGTAATTAAACATTAAAAAAATATATCTTTTCAGGTGAGCGTCCATTTGCCTGCAGATTTTGTGAAAAATCCTTTACTGATTCTGGTTCACTAAGAAAACATGAAAGGATACATACTGGTGAAAAACCGTATGCTTGTGTAGTTTGTTCTAAAGCATTCAACCAAAGGATTGTTTTGAGAAATCATATAACATCATACCATTCTTCTCCCAACCCCAAAAACAAATGCAGCAAGACTCCATACTCTTGTTCAGTATGCACCGATATGTTTTCAAAATCTCAGGAACTTATTGAGCATCTGATCAATCATTGTGATATAAATACTGTACAAAAAATTTCATCTGAATGTGGCAAAAACAAATTTAAAACTGTAGTAGGATTAAAACCTAAAAGGACTGCAGAACTGGACCGGTAATAAAAATTTATTTGTAGATTGAAAGGAAAATATTGTTACCTCACATTCATTGGGATTACATCTTTGAAAGACAAAGTAATTCTACCATGTGATTCATGATGATTTTGCTATTTTTATTCTCTTGATATTTTTGTAATTAATTGCTGATATTGCATATGAGTTAATTTTATACAAGAGAGGGAACTTATTGAATAAATGTTTTTTTCGTTAACTAATCTAACATTACATATTTTGATTTTCAATTAAGCCTCTTCAGATAATTGATAAATCTTCATATTATTTTCTATAATCATTGAATTTTAAGATGGATTCATGTAAATAGAATGGGGAATAAAAATAATACATCATTTCAACTGAAATTATCTCGAATTTTTTTATTTCATATATATCAACATGGGAACAGCGAAACCTTCGATTACAAGTTTTATTGTAATTCCCCTCGGAAACAGAAGTAAAAACATTCTTTTCTTTGTTGTATATTAAGAAAATCATTGGTTCATAACGGTTACGAAGATTTTCACTAATTCCGGCTAGCTTGTTCTTTGGGGAACAGCATTTTGTAGTAGGTCTTCCTCGCTAGACAGCCTGTATATAATCATCACAGAATAATTCTGTATATTCATTCTATGGTTAAAAAACCTGTCAGAATCGAAACTTTTCAGGTTATCTCAGACTGACAGATTTTTATTGATGATTGATTATCGAAAATAAATTGTGATATAAAACAAGAAACTATAAGGAAATGATTATAAGTCATAACATAATTTTAAATTAATTGATTTGAATTTGAGGTGTCCTAACAGAGCATTGTGAGTTCATCGAACGACATTCTATTATCTATAATTTATCAACTCTGATATCTATAACATCATGATTCAGACAAATAAAAGATATATCTATACTCTATTAACACAAAATTCTAAATACTATTGGAAATTCTTGATAGCTTATGTATTTCTGATGGGAACATTGTTTGGAATACTTTCATTTTGCCAAATTTTCTCAACAATAGCGATTATTATATCTATAATTTATATAATCTTTCTGTGGATATTTACTGTTTGGATAACTGTTTCATTCCTGAGAATGCTTTTCTTGAAAAATGATCTTCTTAACTGGAAAATATTCGAGGAAAAAAGTATCGTTAAAAGTGGCTTTAAAAATGATGAGAACAATACAAATCTATTATCCAAAGACGTAGTGGACAAATTCATAAATATATGGTATAAGAAATTAGCCAGGATGAAAAGTTTCCAGTAGAAAGTGAAGTATTAATCACCAGTACTCTTAAACGACTAGGAGAAGCACTTTATTTTATGGACAAGAAGCATTTTACTTATGCCATTAGTAACATATTTCTAAAACATCTGAAAGAATTTCGGAGAACGTTAAAAATCAAGGAAAAAAATGGGACAAAAGTTTCCGATCTATATAGGTAGGAAAAACAATCATTTACACATAAGTTTTTATTCAACTTAGAATTATATGATTTCAGATATTCATTTTCCGAGGTACCCAATGGTAGAAGTTGTGAATATTACATAGACCAAATGACAAAAAAGTTATTAGTCAACTTTATTCACTGGGAGTTATGGAATTCCATACCTTGCAAATTATTAGTATCAATCATATCAAGTAAAATATTCTATTTAATTGAATTATGTTCAAATCCTGAATTCCTTAATTATTATTTATTGAGAAGTTTGCTTACAAGTGAACAAATAGCAGACCTGGAACTATGTGAGTTCACCCATATTAAACTTGATTCATCTGGTCTAAAGAAAGATATTCAGAATATTCTTTTGGAAGAAGAATATACATATCAGGAGGAATCAACTTCAAGTGATAACAGACAAAATGATATAAACGTTACACACAGGGAAGATGAAACGGATTCAAGTATCAATTTGAAAACGGAGGTGAATACTACATATATATTCCAAGAGTGGTGTCTAGAATTTTTGATTTTAGGACGTGAGCAAAGATTTGGAAATTTCTCACAAAACAAGAAGTGATATAGTAAAGGTGTATGAACCTAAGAGTTCAAACGAAAAATGGAATGAAACTTTAGATTTAACATCTGTTACTTTAGGAGAAGATCCTCTACAGAGTCCGAGCCAAAACAAAACAATTATTGAAGCCATTACTTTGAAAGATGGAAAAAATGATGTAACATCAAAACAAGGTAAGTTACAGAATTTTTTTATTGTAAGTATATTATATATACCTACCATTTAATAAATTTCCCTGTTTTGAAAGTTTGTTGCTCTGAATTATCTCAACTATAACATGATCATGAGGAATGCAGCAAGAAATTTTGAATTAAATTTAATGAGCCAAATCGCTAAGGAGCAATAAATTTGAAAATTACGAATCAAATTTTATTTGACATTTCACGAGTATTGAATTAATATTGGTTTCTTGACGTATTCTATTATCAATAAAATAAAAATCAAAAAAGCGATGTACCAAAAATTGATTGAATCTTTTATCATATCGAAAATTTATTTTTGTGTTATTTTCTCGATGTTGAATGTTTGGGATTTTCCAAACTGTAAAATATAAAATATGTATTGTGTATAAAGGAATGGTGTATAAGCTGAATAATAATAAAAGGAAACTGGAGGAGATGAAACATATGACTACTATGGAAGGGTTTAAAAGTTCAATGAAACCTTTAGAAGTGTATGGGTTAGTATAAGAGACTCTTAGGTGGCATGGAGTTATTATGGTAACTTGCATTCTTCAAACAAGAGTATGTTTTTGGGAGAATTTCTATATGACATTTAATAGATAAGATTAAATACTTCATCATTTTATACTCATGTCCAATGACTAAAAAAATTCATTTCAAAACTATAATCCGTACACGAAAGTTTGAGCTCATAGTAGGCATTTGTTTATTTACCTGAAGTTGGCAGTATTTGCTGCCATAACGTAAAATAAAGTCAACGTTGCCAAATGTACCCGGCCTCGTCCGGTGAGCTTGCGAGTTATCAGAGAACTCTATCCAATATTGACAACATTGCGTATCAATCTGACAAGAAAATAAACAACATAACTAAAAATTTCAATATACACAGTGGAGTATGCCAAATTTCCATGGCCAACCGACGGCTCAAACTTTCGTGAACGGACTATAACTGGACCGTCTCAAAAACATAGTCGTTGATAGAATCATGTATGGTAGAATGTGATGAAGTCTATAAAGCTTTGAAATGGTTGTATGTTAGATGGAACTTGAACCAATAAATGTATTAATTACACTCTTCAAAAAATGTTTTATGTATTTTTTAAAATTATAAATAATCATACAAAACGAACAAATTTCCAGTGAACACTACTTGGTGGTATTGCGCGCTTGTCAATCATTCATGCTAGAAATCCACGAAGCTTTACTTCATGAAACAATTTTCTGCTGAAACGTCATGGTTCTATCCACACAAGTTAAAGTGCAAATCTTTGTGTTGTTACTCTTCACACTCTACATTTCAAATTGTATCTCAATAGACATACAAGTTTTGGAATATTATTGATTTTTAAGTTCAAATTACTACAATTCGGAACTATTGACTCTATTTTTATATTTAACCGATATATTCAGGCCCCCAACAAATATCAAAGGCGATAAAGAGTCAATCAAAATAAAATTTTCAATCGATTACGAATTGGAAGAATCAAGTTGTAACATCATTCATTTCAACACATACTAATGAATAAAATTAATCAGTTATTCCTAAAGTAATACTTTAATAATACAGAACGCACCAAGAGCTAAGTTACCAACACTACCACTATACGAACATCTACTGTCTTGAGAATAACATCTGTATAAAACTTATATACTCTATTGTTTTAACAAATTTATATAATCTGTAACTGGCAGGAAGACCTGGGTCGATAGCCGTTTGATTTATTTCATTGAGGTTAATTTTTCTATTTCTTTCTACTTCAATAATTTGGTTAGGAATGGTATAAAGAAGTCCACTTTGTAAGTTTATTTGAAAACTCATTGAAATGATATAAAAAAGGTTGAATCCCTTGTACTTATTCGAATATTGAATGTAGCTTCATGACACTAATTGTATACATATAATGATATGTTTAAATAAATGAATGTTGAATTATCCTGAATATTTGTGTATTAGGAAGGAATGAAATTGCAAGGCCTTACATATCTAATAACTTCAGCTCATCCTTGTATGTGCTCTTCGTAAATGGTCATATGCTGGCTTGACTGTCTTTCTAATGATAACCTTCATGTAAATGCACCTGTTAGATTAGATTCAAAATTATTCACAAATTTAAAGGGTATGTGCTAGAAATTGGTGTATCAATGTGCTGGCCCAATGCATGCGAGACACTCACCAAACGATTTTCAGGTGACGCAACGGTTAATACTTTACGTGACATCAAAGATTTCCAGAGAATACGGTCAACACAGTTGTGAAGCCGATGTCCCAAGCTACCTCACAGGCTCTGCACAAAATCGGCGATTTTCAGGTAGGACATTTAGTCGATCAGAACTCAAACACTGAAATATCTTCCCCAAAAGGACGAAGCAGCGGGGATGGTGGAAGGTCTATTCGATCTTGGAATGGCTGGTATTCGGAAAGGTTTGAAGCTGACTGGCTTGCAAGAACACTCTACGCAAGAAGGTATGATATCCGAGAATAAACAAAAACATCCCATGGTTAGTCCTAGTGTTACTAACAAAAAAGTTAAGGCTCATCTTAACCCTGAGCTTGCCGAGGAGTGTGTTTGGATGAATCCTTTACAAACTAACATTGATGAAGATGTGAGTTTCGACGTGGCTTTTCAGTATAAATAGATACATTGTTGCCAACATTTTTACAGGTACTTGGAGATATTGATGAAATCGATCATGTACCATCTATTTTGATGGATAGCTTAGAGTATGGTAGTCCTGATCCTGAATATGAAGAAGCAGCTGATTTTGCTACCACTATTGCAAAACTTAGGTCTCTCCTCCAACAAAAATCATCATCAGAATCCATTTCAACAACCCCTGTTGCAAGTCCCATGTGTGCATTTATTTTTTATGTTTCTTCAGAGGTGTTGATCTCTATTACTTTTAATTTTCAATATTTGCAGAGAAATCCAACTCTAACTTATTGCGGCTTTTCTATTTGACTGATTAACTCAAGAATCACTTCACTTCTCACTGAATCGACCAATAGGAATGCTGCATTACTGATTTTGCATCTGTTTGAAAGTGATGCAGCGTTAAATAGAAGAGTCCATTAATGAACAGCACTATAACTAACCTAACCTAACTTATTGCACTGCACGACAAACAAGAGAGGATTTCATTTGTGAATAATTTTGAGTTTACTCCTCTGAAATTTCATGAAACTTGGTACAAAAATTAGATAATCTAATAATAGTTTTACCAACTTATGTTTGTGTAACTTTCTAAAGCATGAATATCAAGAATTGAATCAAAGCTATTAAGTACTTTATCAACGTTTTGATATAAAAGTTTAATTAATTCGTAATTATAACCCATTCTAGTCTTAATCATTCATATTACAATGCTGTTTAATTAGAAGTATGGGTAATCCATCGGTTTAGGCATGTAAGATGGCGGCGGTCCGCCAAGTGACAGCAACGTTGCAGTTACGAAGATTATTCTTGTATTTGAAGAATTGATTGACTTCCCTTTCGATTTATTATATCGAGGTTCCACTATACAATTCAAATTAATTTTAACTAAGTCAATTCAAGTGAAATAGCTGGCTTTAACTTTTTGTCAACAGAAAACCGATGGTTTACCGGAGTATGTGTTAGGAAATGAAGATCAACAACTTCTGATTTATATTTGATTTTTGTGTGGTGTGCTTGCATATGCTATAGAATGATACTTTGCACCAAATGAATATTTATTTTAGGATGTCCGATAACAACAAATCACTATTAGATTGGAAGAAGTAGACGGTTTTATTCCTAGTATTTATAAAGTATGTGCCAAAACTGCTACAGGTGTTTCAACAATACTTTGAACACAATAAAACTGCTCTACCTGCTACTGATGAAGAAATGATTACTTATGGAACTGAAAAGTGGGAGTTTGAGAATATCGATGAAAGGTATTTTGATTAATCATGTATTGGAAAAACCTGTTACTTTTTCTTTTCAAATGAAATATTAATAAGCTGTGCCTTCTTAAGGGATGTGCCTAACAACAAGAATGAGTAAATTACTTCAGGAAAGGAAGGATTTTTGTATGATAGAACAGCTTATGATGCATTTGATTCCCAAGAACCGCAAATGAAACTATTTGTATCAGATGTATTTTTGGGTGAGAACTAATTTCTATAACAGAATTATTATTTGATTTATACTTTTTCGTTAACATTTCAACCTTTTCTGCACGTGTGCAGAACATCTGACTGGTCCCAAAGCAAAAATGAAAAAAAATATTTTTCAGATGAAACAGATTATTTTGAATCGAGAGTTCCATTGGCAAGAACGGTCACCGATATCGTTTGTGAATTGATTGCTGATTCTGATTCTCTAGTTTCCCAGGAGCCTTTCGTAAAATTTCTTCTACTAGTGCTTGGCAAATCTGTTGATAATGTTATTATTTCAAAGTGGAGGATCTCTTCAATAACTTGAGTTTGAACGAAGTCCCAAAAAGCCAAGATCGTAAAGTTCTAACAATGGAATTCGATATTTACGTTGAATATTTGATATCAGCTTTGCCAGGTGAGTTATAATCGACCAATATTGCAAGTACATTTTTATTCAACAATATAATTTCTACTTTGGCTATGAATGTGGAAACTCTAATTCAATATTTTTGAGAATATTCTATGTTGCAGATGCTTTAAATTTATTAGCAAGTCATTCCACTCTGAAAGACGCAATAGGTACATTCATTTTATCGATGCAGATGAAAAAATGTAACGAAGATGTTATCTTACAAATTTTTGATTTCATGGTTCTAAGATTCATTGAAGATAATTGTAAAACAAATATCTCGTGAACGCTAGAATAATCAGATTCTTTTCTAGTCATAATTCGTACCATTGACACAACTACTTAAAAATGTTATTGTATTTATAGACATATCTTATCTAAAAGACTTCTTATATTATTTAATAACTTGTAATTTATTTCAGAGCTATATTAAAATGTTGTTGGATACATATTTTTTTATTAGGGTACCAACTACTATAATTAAATTCAATATTGTTTATTAATTATATTCTGAATAATAGTAAGAATATCGTAAGTAGGTACTTCAAAGAATACCTTCAACAAGTAATTTCGTTGAAATAAGGTAATGGATGATTGGTCGTTACTCATAAATTCTTTGACAGATGCCATCTATACACTGTAGTCCTTCAATGCATGCCGCAGTGGCAGGTGGGCCCCCTAAAAGAATAGGTGGGCAAGACTCCCCTTCGCCTGAAATGAAAATTATTAGGATCAATAAAATTAAGAAGAATGAAATGCCGTTATACAGATAAGTCGTTATTTCAGTATTAACATTAGGCGTTTTCGGATACTTACTCGGGTTAACTCGAGTTCTATTCCTAAAATTATGGAAAGAGAAAAGAATTTGGCTCAGTGTAAAATGTGTGGTTCCATGAGCCGAAAAAATCATGTGAAACAACTTCTTCATACCTTTGTATGTAGATCCTTCTGTGTTAAAGCTAAAGCCTTCTTTACTTCTTTTAACATAGGAACTCAAAGATAACATTGAACATGCGAGGGCACACCAGAAATTATAAGAAAGATTTTACAGAAGCAATAAATCCAAGCAAAGCTAGAGACAATCAGTAAATAAACTGGAACTGAAAAAATAAATTCTCTGTTTCTTCAATATATGTAGGTAGTCAAAATGAACATTAAACATAGAAGGGCACACCAGAAATCATTAGAAATATTTTACAGAAGCCAATAGATGCAAGCAAAGCTAGAGACAATCCGAAAATAAACTGGGACTGAAAAAATAAATTCATAAATATTTGTTTATGTTATTGATACGTCTGACACTTCAAATCCTAAACCTGATGTGTTCGTAAACTTAGAACCCGGGTCAGTGGATCTTAGTAAATTCGCCACGTGACCCACTGGATCGAGTCAGTAACCTTGAGTAAGTTTCCGAAAACGCCTATTTGGGTACAGTAAGAAAGCTATTTCAACAAAGAATTTTCATATTTACCTAATAGAGTAAAACAGATTGGACAACAACCGCAAACAGTTGGTTTTATATATTGATTGGGTCCTTGACAATTTTTTATTGTGGCACATTGTACATTCTCGCAATATCCTGGTCTGCATTCAGGTCCTTGACCATACACATTATGAATCATCATAAGTATGGTACAAATTATAGTTACTGACTTGCAATTCATCGTGTAAGATAAAACACAGGTTTTTTGAGTGAATATCGAAAAGAATAATTCTCTTTAGGGAGTTACTACAATTTATATAGGTACTGTGAAAGGTGATTTCTTAAGGGTATGCAAATAAGGAGTTTATTTTGTTTGAACAGAGCTTGTTTTAAAAAAAAAGGTATGAAATATGTTGATTTGGTCATCATATTTATACTTTCGTTTCATTCTTTAAGAATACATTACTTATGACCATTATTTATGAACTTTATGCAGCTGTAAACAATTAATTCAGACAACACCTTATCTTATATTTGCACTTCACGGTAATAAAATTTCCTTGATTATTTTACTTTATAGGACAGTGACCACAAAATTCCTGAAAAGTGATTTATGTATCTGATGAAGCACAAACATCGATTACGACAATGAGTTAAATGGTAATTGAACCTTTTTAATTATTTGAAAACTTTGTTCAGAATTTTCAATCGAATTCTTCCCTAACGCAGTAACTTCAATATACAGTAGAAATTTATAATTTGAATGCTTCTTTTATGAACTTAAAAAATGTTCGAAATCCAAGCAGTTCTTCACATTATCTACAGCTGTTAGTGTGAGAAACTTCAGGATGTTATAGCTCGTCAAGAACCAAAAATTTGATTAATTTTCCCTCTAGAACTCACCGTTTTCGAAATACAATGTTTGAAAGGAAAAAATTGTTTTTGCGAATTTCTCGGAACTTTTCATCGTACAGAAAACAGCTTTCGGGAGCATTTTAAAATTTTAAAAATGCTTTTTGCGGATTTTTTTTTCCTTTTTTTTGGTGAAGGTTTTTGGTTCTGTTCTTATTTTTTTTCATATTATTATGTTGTAAAGTTGTGTGACGTTTGGCCTCTCAAATATGGTGGAAAATGGGTAAAATGAAGAAAACCACTAATTTTCATCAACTTGTGTAATGCATTCAGCTGAAATTCCACAAAATTCTTTCATCATTAAACTCTATTTCTGTTTAAATGGAGAACTTCTAGTATGTGATGATGAAATTCAAATTTGTGCAGTGATCGAAAAGCTTAGAATTTGAGAAAAAATTTCCTACCTATGTTCTTCTTAGATATCTAGTAGGACCTTTTTCAAATAGGTCTTAACCCTAGACTATAGTCTAAGACCTTGACACATACCTACCTAAAATTTTGAAAGTTTGAAAAGTTTATATCAAACCCTTTCTATAATCAATTTTTTTCAAATATAAAGTTATATCATGCTTGTTCAGATTTATTCTTCAAATTTCTTCCCTGACCTGGATGAAATGATTTCGTTATATTTCTTTTTTTATACTGAAGAGATAGTTTGAACCAATAGAATTCCGTTGCAAGGGTGATAGTTGCAGCTCCGATCCCTAATAATATCAAAATGAAAACCCCTCCAATATTTCGCAACCCTATTCCATCAAATTGGTTTTCTTTTTCTCCACATTCCATTTTTTCAGGATTCAGTTCCCACCATTTTGTTTCAAGCTGCTCTAGAACACGGCTCTTCATCAATTCAAAAATTCTGAAAATATTGTGCTGTAAAGAACACGATTTACACGTAGCATCGCCATGAAAATATAAACAATGGAAGCAGAGAATAATATTAATCGATTAAAATCAATCAATATTAAGCATCCTTGGATAGCTAATTCGCCCTTTTGGTGCTCATCAGCATGAAGAATAGCTCTGAATTATACGAGGAATTCTAAGATCTATCCTAAAACTTTGTTTCAGTAGGTGTTTGTAAAATAAGAAGAATAAAACCCATGCACGTCGCTCAAGAACAGCCGAGAATATTGCTGTTGTAGCCGAAAGTGTTAAATAAAACCCAGGTTTGTCCATTTCTCTTCGTTCTTTGGAATTAGGCACACACACAAACGCCATTACAACCGTATTTTGCATGAAGATTTGAGTATTAAGGCTTATAAAGTTCAGTTAACACAAGAACTCAGTCCGGCCGATCATCAACAACTTCGTGTCTTTGCTGATTGGTCGATGAAATGCATGAAAATGATCCGGAATACCATCGAGAAATCATCTTGAGTGATGAGGCCCATTTCCACCTCGGTGGCTTCGTCAACAAGCAAAATTGTCGCATCTGGGGCTCGGAAACCCAAGAGTTATTGTTGAAAATCCTCTCTATCCTCAACGTGTGACTGTTTGGTGCGGTTTATGGTCCGGTGGATCAATTTGATCTTACTTTTTCGAAAATGAGGCTGGAGCAACAGTTAGGTTGAGTGGATTGCGCTATCGAGAGATGATTAATGATTTTTTTATGGCCGAAATTGGATAGTATTGATCTGGACAACGTTTACTTTCAACAATACGGCGCTACGTGCCACACAAGCAACGAAACCATTGATCTTTTTTGCGGGAAAAGTTTTCGGACCGTGCTATCTCTCGAAGAGGTGATCACAATTGGTCACCGATATCTTGTGATTTAACACCTTGCGACTTCTTCTTTGGGCCACGTGAAATATAAGGTCTACGCCATTAGCCCAGAGTCGATTCAAGACCTCAAAGATGGAATTTGTGAGGCTGTCGAGGACATAGACAGCCACTTTTGCGATTTGGTTATGGAAAATTTCATTAAAAGGATATGGTCCTGTAAGCGTGGTAGTGGTGGTCATTTGCCTGATGCTATTTTCCACTATTAACTTCATAGATTCTTCTTTATATGAAATAAACATAAACATTTATATTGATTGAAAAATGGCATTTTTTCTTTGGGTATCTAAATAAGACCTCTCTTTGGAAAACCCTTTATCATCAGATATTTCTCCATGTTGATGGGCCTCGAAAGGGCGAAATAGCTATCCATGGATGCTCTGGATGATATCACCTTCTTGTATTCACTTTATTGAACGGAACAAGATAAGCTGCGAAGTATGAGTTTGATATTATTGATTGATTTTAATCGATTGATGTTAGTTTCTGCTTTCATTGTTCATGCTGTAATGTTTCGACATCAGACAGTGATTTATGATCTTCATTCACTTACGCAAAATTCAATTGTTCCTTTAGAGGAGAGCCTTGTGGTACTGCAAGAGCATAGCCTTGCTAGAGAACTCTTCACCCACAGTCTGCAAGTCGCAGTTTGTCAACTCTAGATACCTACAATCGGTCGCATCGCCAATGAACACAAAACCATCAGTTGGCGATGTTGATTTTCTAATTCTGTAAAGAACTTCGTCCATTGTTTTTGGCAGACCTGCAGACAACATGGATGACCAAATGTTGGTGTATGTGTCTGGTATTGGATATGTCCAAACGGAATATCTAGATTGATCTATTTCAGTGTTTCGTTCATCGAAGGTGATGTTTTTTCCAAACCCTGGGGACATTTGAGAACTTTGAGAAACATTCAATGGCTTATGATTTGAAAATCACAAAACACTCAAATGAAAATCACATCATAAACATCCGATATTTAATCCATAAGAGGAAAAACTTTGCCGTCCAGTTTGACAGTGGTATATTCGAAAGATTTAATACTGGACGATTATGATTGATTGAATAATCAACTACGAATAATGTTGTTTGTTTTTCTCTAATCGTTGGGAGTGGTCAAGTTCAAACATATGGAAGGCAACCTTAAGTACCTACTCAAATCGAGTTTAACGGGTAGCCTGACTCAATATTTTCCAAAATTCAATGCTTCAGGCTGCCTGTGATACTCGATTTGAGTACTTAAGGTTGTATTCCATCACAGAGTGAGAAATACAAGATGCGTATATACGAGATGCCCCTACGCGTGAATATTATTGTAATCATCAACTAAGCTCTAGAGTGAGATGGAAAGCATTTCACTGCTGCACTGGAGTGAAGTAAACAATTGATTAGTTTCATTTCGTCAATTCCGAATATAATACAACATTTTGGTAATTTTGCCTTAGCTATAATTACCGGAATAGCCTTAAGCAACAATAAGCTGCTACCAAATCAGTAGAATAATTCAGTTTATGAACGTCAAATCGAAATGAAAATGTGAACACATCGCATCGAGAAACTAAACACTAATAGACGATTTTGCCAAACTGTCAGAATTGTCTGTAACAGACGCAAGCCGATAGTATCAGAGTATAGGAGCTGTAGACCAATAATCCCAATACGGAATAAACATAGGTACAGCACGATTTCGCAACTCCGGAATGTTGTTCGCGTGCATTAACTTCTACTTTTGGCTGCATAACAAATGCGGCATGTACCAAAGCATCTCTAGGTTTACTTTTTACTCTGAGTATTCCATATACTGCTTGAATTTGGCCACTGCCAACGATAAAGGAAAGATAACAACATTATTCGTAGTTGATTTCCTTCTTTATACAATGATGTAATTAATAAGAATATATTACTTATAAGAACATGTTTGTATTCAAATCGATCGGTTTTTCTTCTCCAAATCATAAATGGGTTTTTGTGATGGTGTCTGTTCTTACATAAAGACACTTCGAGCGAAAGTTTTGTTATATACAGCAAATACTCGAAGTAAAATTGACTTTTCCTAGTGATCTTTTTCTATTCCATTAGGTTTGTTTTTTATATTTCTTCATACAAGTTTGGAAAATTCACTCGGAAACATGGGATTTTACGTGCTAATCTTCAGGCCGCTCTGGTTCCAATGGAACAGTGGAAGAATCAAAACATCAATGCGATGCCATATGGAAAACACATCAGAACATGCAGGACGAACGCTGGAATCGTGGTGGGGATGCTCCGAACATATTGGTCTATAAATAATGAGCAACTGAGTATTTCTGTGCGTACCCAGTACCCTAAAAAAATTGGACTGGAATAATTGTGGAATGACATCATTTGGTTATTTTTCATCGACGGTAACCAACCTGAAAGCTGCAAAATTTTTGGAGCTTTCAGAAAATAAACTATTTTGACATTTCAAACAGCTTACCATTGATATCGATCATGGCGAAAAATAACCTAAGTACCTACTCATTTTTACTGAGAATTATTTGTAACAATGTCGTGGCAAATGTATTATAATCATCATATTCAAATTGAATCGATACGATTTTGTTATTTCAAGTTTTCTTCTAAACTGATCATAATAGATTTACGGAGAATCTAATTACTTTTCAAACTAATATGCTCTCCACGTTTGGAATGATACAATTATTTGAATGGCACACATCGCGGAAAGCTAGTCCGAAGCATTCCATTACGATTCCAGCGTTCGTTCTGCATTTACTGAGGTGTTTTCCATATGACATTGCACTGATATTTCGATTCTTCCACTGTTCCATGGGAACCACAGCGACTTGGAAATTTGCAGGTTAAATCCTATATTTCCGAGTGAATTTTCCAAACCTGTGTATCAACAGTTTTTGCTATATCCACTGTTGTTTTTCCAATTTCCGTGATAATAATTTGAAAGTAACTCACTCATAAAACAAATCTTCGATGTGAGCCATCCTCATGAAATATTGCATAGTTAGTAGACCCGTTCAGAACAGCATACTGCAATTGAATTCTTTTTCCAAGTCGTCGATATTTTCAACAGGTTCTCGAAGCAGAGAAACCGTCAGAATTGCGGACAATTGGCGGTATAAGAAGCCAGTATAATGAAAGAAAATAACCACCAAACCACTGCAATTATTTGACCAGATAAGTTATTTGGCAAGTCGCCAGTGCCTTGCGGTGTCATTGAGAGGAAGCAGAACCATAAACTCTCTTTGAGAGAGAAAATTCTTCTGTTAGTTTCGTTTACGTTATCTGGATTGAATTTGTCGAAAAACCATATAAGCAAGCTGGAAAATGAATATTATTTAATATTTCTCGAGTTTGAATAGTTTCCACCGTGAACAATGAATCGAATGAAGTTTTCACCTCTTGTATTTTTCAATGGAAAATATTGCGAGTAAATACAAGGTTTGAAAACGATTTTAAGGTTGTTTTTGGAAATACCGAATCGTATTTTCCTGAAAAGAGATTCATAAGAAGGATATTATTATTATTATGTATAGTAACAAGCTTGCCAAATATCATTGGAAAATTTGCCATATTGAAGAAGATATGGGAGTTTATAGTTTCAGCACTTTTTCAAAAAACATTGGGTCATTTAAACCCACAATCATCATTCAGTTTGAGGTCTTCTATCTCCAGTAAGCCTTTTGTTTCTTACGTCACCAGTCACCCTTTATTTTCCAGATTTGTGTATACCTAGTATTAAATATCTCATTTCACCCCTAAGTGTAATGAATAGAGACCGGGTTATATGCAACATAAAAACGCTGTTATATGCATGCAGATATGTAATGAAAAATGCTTGAAATATGCACGAAAATAGGCAAATATGCAGAATATGCAATATTTGATGATGAATTAATAATATGATATTAAAATTTAATTTAATGGTTTTTGTAAACGTTCAAAATTGAATATTGTTCCAAAATTTTGATTCGATCATTTTGAATATTTTTGTATGTATGTGGAAAATGTTCACTCCACATCCGCGGACGTAACTGGTGAGAATTTCAATCTTATTGGTGCTATGTTCCCCCTTATAGTTTTAGGTAAAACTTCTGTCGTCCTATTAATGAAACTCATTTCACTAATTAATTTGGATACTTTCGTAGCGCGCGGCTACTAATACATTGCGTTCCGGAATGCGATAAAAAAGATTCGCAAATCGGACAGAAGTCACAATTATTTATTTATTTATTCATTATTATTATAGTATTATTACTCAATAGACATATTTTGTGAATTTGGTCGATTCAGCACTTTTAAATCGCATTCCGGAATGCAGGGAAGAAAACCGAAAATATGCATCATAACGGCATTTTAGCTAAAATATGCAAATACCGCTGAAAATGCCTTAAAATTCAAATGCATATAATCCAGTCACTAGTATGAAAACCTGATGGCGCCAGAATAAGTAACAATTCAAATATTTTTAGACATTGAAGTTGTGGAGTTTTCCATTTCGGAAAGATTCCTAGAGAATGTTTTCAATTTCAGTTTCTTCTTCTTCTACCTAACTCTGCCTAAAAAACACTCGAAAAGGAGCCTAACGAGAGTATAGGTTTCTTCTCGATGTTCACTTTTCTGATCATCCATGGAGCTTAGTTATTCTAAATTCTTCTATAGTTCAAGTTGCTGAACGTACTCATATCTGATGAGTACCTAGATTGCGAAAACGCGTTGACTGAAATGAGATTACGAAAACAATTTTTGTTGAGTTTCAATCGATAGATATTCTTTTATATTTTTTCTTTCATAATTAATTTTACCCCTTACCCTTCCTAAAATGCTATAGAGCTTTTGTTCCCAGGTCGAATGCATTCAGCTTTTATTTGCTTGTACTTATTATTACCTTGTAACGAAAAATGCTGCTAGAATACAAAGCCAAACCTCAGTTTCCATAACATCAATAAACTTATTCAATGAAGTTTCTGTACGAAAAAGTTTCATCATAATGATGGATCCTACTGGTTTATAAAAAGGTATGGTAAATCTATAACTTCATCACGTGTAGATGTGATAGGCAAGATGCCAAGCCGATATCAGCTCTTGAATCCAAAATATCCTTTATCAAACCATTCCAATTTCCTTCATCATCTAAGTCGCCAAAGAATTGTTACTTGCAAATTCTAGAGTAAAATCTACATCAAGTATTTGCCAATATTTTCCATCATATCCACTAGATATCCGTTGAATCCTTTAGAGTGCGAAACATCAAAAACAAAACGGTTTTTTGCTGAAAAATTATAACGAAAGAGGTAAGTTTTATCTTATGAAATAACGACAACGCTTGGGTATGTTCTGATTCTGAATTACAAGTGTTTTCTCAGCAGATTTTCTGTTAAATTAGGCATTTCTCGTGATTCACCAGATTAATTTGAAGCGTGATATTAATTCGTTGCAAAATGGCGAAGGAACTGGCGATAACTCTGTGCAGAAAAGGAGCGATATTGAATTTGATAAATGTGAGTAGTATGAATTGATTCGAGTCTTTTCACAGCCGCATTATATTGCCTGAAGAAATAGTAAGCCGAATGTGTTCTTCAATAGAATAGATAAAAATAGATTTTAAAAAATGCACCGGCGCATTCGCCATTTTGCAACGATATGTTTTTGAAAATTTTGTTCCCCAATATCTCAGACAAAACGAAACCAATCGAAATGAAATTTTGCGGCCACGTGCAAGATGCTTATTATAAGCCTCATGCAAAATATGGTGGCCATAGTGTTAACAGAATCATAGAAAATTCAATTGAAATATTGAAACGAAGAATCGTTAAAGTACTTATTCAGCTAATAAGATATCTGATTCGAATAAAATTTATTTTGTGAATGAATATTGATATACTGAATGTTCATGTGAAATTTCAAAAGGATCGCTTCATCTGAAGCATATAATTTATTTTTTTTATTATTGATTTTTTACATATTTCTTTTTTGAATAATTTCTAGGATATGATTCCGATCGTTCTGAGATTTTGTATTCATATACTCATTATAAATTTCAAGTCCTTGCTCTACCAATGAACGAGCACTCCAAAGCACATGCTCAGGGCTAATTTTTATCTCACTAGGTATAGTACCTAATCACAATGTTGAAGTTACCTCTACAACAACCACTTTAAGAACCTTTTTGACCACAAACTCCTCTAAATACTGTTGATTCTGTAATTCCATTTGGCCATCAATATAAGACATCCATTGACCAATGATAGAAGAATCATTAATTTTTCCATTATCGAAATGTATCGATTTTATATCCATACTGAAGGGTTTATAAACAAACTCTGGAAATAATTCTGTCTTTACAGTAACATCTTTTTGAAAGTATTTTCTGAGAAAAATGTTCTTCCTGTATGGAGTGTTGGTTCCATTGAAACTATCACAATTAATGAATTCTTCATGTTTCCATTGACTCGCATAAGATCTGCAATAACACAAAACTCTTTTCTCTTTTATATTTATAATAATAAAAAAATTTGTGCTTTTTTTCTTTTTACCGTTTCACTTTCTGCTTCAAGTGTATTCAATTTTATATACATATTAGAATTAAGAGAAATTTTCACTCTTATTGTGATTTTTTGAATTTCAAGATTGACATATATGTGGCAGATGAAGCATTGTTTTATACAAAAGATAAAAAATGGAAAGAATAGGAGCATTGGCGTGAAACTAAAAAACTTTTTTTGTGTAAGAAAATTGAACATCTCAACGCGTTCAATTTTTCTACATAAAAATACTCATGAAAGATAATGTCAACCGATCGATATTTTTTCTCGTGAAAAAAATTAAAATGAATCCAATAAGAGGTGTTATTTTGATAGCCCGCTATTTCGGTAGATTATTAAAATTCACTATAAAAATGGTGAAAATTCGGCAGAGACGGTTCGTAAAACTCGAAAATTTTTGTATCGTTGTGAAGCACCTTGTCGGACCGCATAAAGAAATTGGTGAAAAAGGCGAACTGTGGACAAGTTAGTGATGTGACGAATAAACCCGTGCGCGTCGCTCAAGAACAGGGAGAAGATTGCTGCTGTAGCCGAAAGTGGGGCAACAGTTACGGTGAATGGAATGCGCTATCGAGAGATGATTATGATTTTTTATGGCCGAAATTGGATAGTATTGATCTGGACAACTCCACTTTCAACAAGACGGCGCTACGTGCAACAAAAGCAACGAAACCATTGATCTTTTGCGGGAAAAGTTTCCTGATCGTGTTCTCCTCGAAGAAATTATTACAATTGGCCACCGAGATCTTGTAATTTAACACCTTGCGACTTCTTCTTTTGGGGCCACGTGAAAAAGAAGCTACGCCAATAGCCCTGCGTCGATTCAAGACCTCAAAGGTGGAATTCGTGAGGCTATCGAGGACATAAGGCTACCACTTTTCGATTTTGGTTATGAAAAATTTCATTGTAAGCGTGGTTGTGGTTATCATTTACCTGATGTTATTTTTCACATATAACGGCACAGCTTCTTCTTTAATGAAATAAACATCCGATCATTCATATTGAAAAATGGCATTTTTCTTTGAATATCAAAATAACACCTCTTTTGGAAAACCTTTAAAACAAATAGCTTACCTCAAATCCGAACAGATTGTATGAAGGATTGTAATAAAAACCATTCGAAAGAAAATCTGAGCTAGGAGCTATTATTGTTTTGGAATTTTCTTGTGAGGGCTGCACGAACACTATTTTAAGCATTTTTCACTGCACGTCGTGCACTCCACTTTGTTTCTTTCAGGTGTCACTGTATACCAGAATTATTTTGAAATAATAACTGTGACTCCGCGATTTCTAAAATGATCTTTATATTATGCAAGGTTGCAACAATGAAAAAATTCGAGAAATATCGGGAGTAGGTATCCAGTGAAACTTCTGTTACTCTTTTCAGATTCCAGAGGTATTATCACATTTCGTAAGCCATTATCTTGAAACATTTTCGAGAACATCTCTCCCATCCCTGTAATGACATTATAACAGAAAGCTGTAGATTTATGAAATAGGTACGCTATAATTATTTCATTCAATTATCATGCTGTTGAAATCTACATTCTAAACATACTCTGTGTCCGTAAAGTATTTTTAGCTGAACAGACAATTTTAAGAAATAATCCTGAAATACGTCAATTTTTTTCAATTTCAATTTACCATATTTTAAAATAATAATCTAATATACAAGGTGAATTACTTTGGAGTAATGACGTCACCGTCATTTTTTGAACGGAATACCTCCATTTTGTCTCAACTTTCGGAACATCTCTAGCTGAGATGATTCAAAAAACGTATCACATGTTGATTAGAATTGGTACAGAGTGGACAAAATTCAACAGTTTTTTGTGTGCTCATGAAGTAACGCGTTACATTCTTTATTGGTCAAATGAACAATATTATCAAAAATATTTATTGTCTAGCGGCAATTGGTTTAAATGTAACACCCTGTAGTTTGCTACTTTTATAGATTAATAAAAATGAGTTGTTTCCAAACATGTTACTTTATGGACACAGTGTATAGCAGATCGGTCTTCAATTCATATACGTGAAACTTCCTTATAACGAAAGCGCTAAATCCCGCAAAAAAATCGTTATAAAGAAATTCCGTTATACAGAAATTGTGTTCTATATAGTCGGCAATGTTGCGGTCGACTTCACTGATAAATAATAATAATTCCGGAAAAAACCCAACCAAATACCTTTACCAATACCCATTCAAAGATTGATGTTCTTTGAATATTTCGTTTTAGAGAGAATTTACTTCGTTTCAGAGGGTGTTTTTAACATGGAATTTGGATTCAAGGTGCAATGTAAGAAAATCGTTATACAGACGTTCGTTATAGGGAAGTTCGACTGTATTTTGTATGAAATATATACAGGGTTGTGTTAAAGTATGGAATCAAGTAAATATCATTTTAACAAAGAGGGTAATTTATGCAGGTACCTATGTAAGTGCAATACTCACTCAAAAACTGATAAAAAAAGAGTTCTGAGTTGAGGTTTCCCGAATCTGCTGATCAACTTACCAGATGAACTATCGTGAAAAATCACAAAATTTGTCATATTCTGGCGGATAATCATGTCTTTCAATAAATTTATAATTGAAACAGGGGGAGATGTAACTTGAAGCAAATATTGCGCTTCAACCTCGTTCACATCATTCCAAGGATCGAAATCCACATCTTCGATAATTGCTGATGTTACGGTTGGTGAAGCCAAGGATTTTGTGAAATATTTCACTGCTTTCGTTAAAGCCGTCGCATGGAGCGTGTCAAAAATCAAATGCGGTGCTTGATGATATTCCTTCGTAGTTTTGTCATATTCTCTGCAAACTGATGATAAATCATTACAATAAATGTAACTGTTAAATAAACACACTAGGTAAACTCATGCGAATACATTACTATAATCAACTAGTGCACAATCAGAATTCATTTTATAATACAGTGGAACTTACCTATAACGAAATCGCTAAATCCGCAAAAAAATTCGTTATACAGAAGTTTTTCTTATAGTGTCAAGTATAGAAACAAGCAATTGCATTTTTATTGTGTGAATTTATATACATATTCAATAAGGTGTGTAAGTGCATTTCTAATAGCTCATAGGCATTTTATGTAGGTACGTATACAATACATAGCAAATAATTCGTTATTTTTGTCTGAGTGGTACAATTAAAAAACAACATTTTATTCTTATGAAAAACTTCGCATTTTCTCCAGATCCAAAAATATTTTCGGAACCCTTTCAATGGACCGGAAAGCGAGACGACACGTTTTAAAGGCTTGAAGTACCTCTTCACTATTTGGTTTTTCGGTCTTTTGCCTCTCCAAATCAACGCAGTCGGTATCATCACTGCTATCGTAGTGATCTCAAACGCCGCATTTGACACTGTTTAACATGTCCTTTTCAGTTGGAAGTTCATATGTTACAATATTATTAACATCGACATTAACGAAATCATTTGAAGTAACCATCATTATCAACATTTCCTGATGAATCCAACGTTTCGGAGGGATCTACAGGAGGATGTTTCCTAAACATGCGGCCAAAAATTCAGGGGGTTGTTCCTTGGACTATTTTAAGCATGTTTTGTCCTTTGATGATTTTTGAAAAACCTCTTTGTTCGAAGATACAGGGCGAACAACATTTTTTCATATTTTTAAAATTAATAATAGTTTAAATAAAAATGCGTACCGCACTGTGTTTACTAAGTAGGTACAATTTATTTTTAAATTTGTTTAACAACATTCCATTACAAAAACGGCCAGTTTTTTGACTTAAATTGATAAGTTCAGATGGTAGGTAAAGGAATACAGATTAAACACGGTTTTCATTTGAATTCGTTTTTTTGGCTAGAGGTGGTCATTTTCAACAGTTTTTGTAGGTTAAGTTAAATTTTCATGTAATTTTTTCATAATAAAATGTATTATCTAAATTTTGTTTCCCCTGTATCTTCGAAACAAAGAGGTTTTTCAAAATCATCAAAGGACAAAATATTCTTAGAATAGTCCAAGGACAATCCCCTGAATTTTTGCCGCATGTTTAGAAAACACCCTGTATATCCGTCCGCCGTACCTAATGATTTAGTTTATGGTCGGGATTTATCTCCTACGTCCGGCATAATTATGGAGAAACCCACCCTTATACCTTTTTACCAATAACCATTCGAAGTGTGATGTTCTTCTCTCTATAAGGAAATATTCGTAGAACAAGAACTTCTTGTTCTTGGAACATTTCGTTATAGGGAGAATTTACTTCGTTTTAGAGGGTGTTTTCACTGTTTTCAACATGTAATTTGGATTCAAGGTGCAATGTCTTGAACGAAATTCGTTATACAGACGTTTGCAATAGGGAAGTTCCACTGTAATTGATTTTTTATTGAGTATTGACATTTCCATTCCATCCTATACTCGGAAGTTCAAAGTCTCTCCGTTATGACGTACGGGCAAGCATAATTACTAGGGATGACGATTCACAACAGAGTAAACAGTTGGCATCGTTGTTTACTGTGATTCAACATTCAACCAATGAAATGAATGCTAACGCGTACGTCACACTGAACCGCCTAATCTAATTGTTTGAATTCGCTAGCTCCTTTCGGTTATTTCAATCATTTTTTCCTCAAACCTGACACCGAAACAAAAGACAGATACAGTCGCTATGATTTTTTCTGATGGTCTGTTACTTCTGCAAGGTTTTTTTCTAGAAATCTTTGCCCATTATGACTTGAGAGGCAGTAACTGCCTACATAAAGTATTTTCCATTGGAAATTCATTTTGAACATCCCGCAACCTGGCTGATAAGAATCACATTTTAATTCTGAACAATTGAATAAAATGTTCGAAATATTGTGTACAAGAATTCCAATCAAATCGATACCTACGTTGTTTGAGAAATGCAGCAG